>JANHFX010029189.1:7147-53354 GCA_027560015.1 Chloroceryle amazona | reverse complement strand
CCCCCAAAAAAAAAAGAGGAAAGTATGGTGTAACAGAACAACTATTTCCCACCAAATTATGGTGACATTACTAGCAGCTTGAAAGCTTACTGCAGCCTCTACTGGAGTAAACTGTTTTTGTTTGTTTGTTTTTTTTATGAAGGAGGGGCAATTGCTCTGCAGAAGGAAATAGTAGCTGACATTAATGGTCCAGACAACAGAAACACATAAGAGTAGACAGTATCAACTGATGTTTTAAATTAAGTGGACATGATATGGTGGTAGATTTGACTGTCTTCAAATAGAAAATAAAGTAAGATTTCAAATCACAGCCTACTTTTTAAAAGGCATATCCAAGAGCAACCACCAGCTTAAAGAATACTAAGAAACAGAACCTCCCATTTTTTTTTCCACCTTTTGCATTATTTAGTTCTCTAAAAAAAAATAAAAATCCCCAGCTAAAGAATGTTTAGACCTATATTTCAGTAGATTGCTCCCACAGGAGCTAGTGATCTTGCAGTGTATAAGTAGTACTAGAATTAAAAGCCATTTTTCATTCATCCAATTTGGATGGAATAGGGAAGTTAAACACGTAGGTACTGGTAAGAATTTTCTTCTAAATGGAATTCATAAATCAGTATTGTTGTCCCCTGCAATGATAAACACGCCACGTACAGATCCAGAGTATCAAATCAAGACCTATTTACAAGGTTGCCCCCGAGGCAGAAAATGGCAATGTTACACAGGGTAAGTTGTTGCTATTTTATCCCCTGCTGCTGCAGATACAGGGAGCCTTTGTTTGGAGGACATGGAGAACAGAGGGAGAAAGGGAGGAGGATTGATGATGCTTACAACAATAACAAACACTACTCCTTTCTATTGCTAGAGCACCTGCTGTCTCCACCAGTTCAGGCTCATCCATTATGCAGCGCGCCAGCAGCGCCAGCTCCAGAAGCACCAGCTCTGAAGCCACGACAGACCGACCTGACCAAAGAGCAAGGCACAGAATGAGCAACCTCTCATTATCAAATCATGAACTGCACTAACACTCATTCTTTCTCCTGCTTACTGCTGGAGTGAAACAAACACTAGGAACAATTAGATTAAGCATCTGGTTCAAATACAGAGGAATAAAAGAAATCTGCCTTCAGCAAAATTTGTCAATTTAGCCTTGTAGTAAATAAATTCCAAAAGAGAGAAGAAAGCCTGACAACTATTTTATTTGCTGTTACTTTTATTTTTATTGTTAGTAGAAATCACGTAAGGTCTCAAATGGATTGAAAGGAATGTAACTATTTCACTGCAACGCTTCAATAGTTAAAAATGTTTTTAATAAGACTCCTTTTCCACATTTCCAATCTAAACAGTAAGAACTGCAAGTTTCAAAACATTTGCTACATTTCTACAATTCCAAGAAATCTTTCGAGTTGGCCACTTCCCCATCAGAATCAGACATGTCCCAGGAACATGTACATGCATCCATTACATCTGCCCATCCAAACACCTCACTCATGCCAATAGGGCAACTGAAATGCAACATTAAATATCACACAGTGGCAGGACTCAGTGTTGAAGAGTACATGTAAATATTATCAGCATTGGATTGCAAAGGACTTTTCAGAATTAGCTGATAAATTCAAAACTTTTACTGTCAAAGTGAGATGAAAAAAGTACGATGGATTGAAGTTCTTTGTCAGCACATGGGTTTTTCATGTACCTCCTGACACTGATGTACATTGAGCAAACTTCTTCAAATCTGAAATAATAATTAAAAAAAAATAAATCCAGATTTTGAAATCTAGTCAATCATATGACTACATAAATGGGAAATAAAGCTTAAGTTACTGTCTTAAATAATTTGTTTTCAAATTTTACATATTACTCAAATAGTGTATTAAATTTAAGGCAAATAAATATCATCAATAGCTTTCTCTGTTCCTATAAGAAAGCACAAATAACTGACAACATCATGTGGCACTCGTCAGTAATATTGTAATGGCAACTGTGGAAAAACTACTGTCTTACAAACAGGAAAATGAACTAGAACTGTCAGAACAAGAATATCTGCCTAATCTACAAGCAAAATTATAGACAATATGAATTAAAAAAAAAAACCAACAACACCCAAGCATCCACAACAAGAAAAAAACCCTGTAACATATTTAAATAATACAGATATTCTGTGTATCAGCTATCATCTTTCTGGCAACCGCACACAACACCTTTTTGTGAAGGTTTTCACTTACAGGAAACAGTATTTGTCTTCAATATTTTTTTAATGTGAAAAGGTAACTGCATAACAGTAGGAGCTTCATTGCTGAGTTCACATGCTCATAGTTTTTCAATCCTGTCTGCAAGTACACCAAAGCTATATTAAAACCTAACTGATAACCACCTTGAGGTTTTAAAAGGGAAAGCTCAGGAAAAACCCAAAGCTTCTTTCTCCCTAGCTAAAATTAAAAGTGCCTCTTGAAATCAGCTGACTAATAGGTGCAAATTCTAAATCTCTTGTGCTAAATATTGCCCAGCTTAGGCTGGAAGAAGCAGTCACCTATGGCAAGCTAGCAGAACAGCTGTCTGATAACCTGTCATCTGGAATTAAGGGCAACTGCTTAAGACCTCCCATGAAAGGGGGGAAAACCAAAAAAACACCAACACAAAAAAAAGCAACCAACACATGATTATTTGCTACAAAAGCATCAGTTAACACCTCACTGAAATTCAGATAATTTCATCCTAACAATCAATACAGTTTCCAAGTATGCTTCGTAATTTTTCACTCCATGACTTAGGGAAGACTGCTCAGCCAAATATAAAGAGTTTTATACAGAGTTGGAGAGCCCGCCGGAAAACCAAAGTTATTTTGCCAAGACTGATCTGCTGATGCATTTGCAACCATCACCTGATTTAGCTATTCCAGTTAACCTGTCTTACAGCAAATTTTTATTCTGGTGTCGATCCTACCATTGCTGCCTTTGTACATTAGGAGAGGCACCAGGTACCTCAGCATTAGTGGGTTGTTTTAACCAAACCAGGAATACCAGCACTCTCCAACCATCTGGTTTTACAATACACTGCAAAGGTTGGCCAAATAATTTCAAGTCCAGCACTTTTGTAGTGTTTTGCATACTTTGCACTCTGACTCCAGATTTTAAAGAAAAAATGCTAGAAATTTTCTCCCAATGAGCTTGAAGTTATACTTACTTATACTCATCACTCTCTACCTTTCAAAAACCATCAGTGAATTTTACCCCTCAGCAGTAAAGAGATCTTTTTCCTCAGTCATACAACCATCAGGTACAAAGGTTTATTAGGACAAACACTTATGTGGGAACAAATTAATTTAATAAGGAGCTGTTAAGAGGAAGATAATCTTTCTGCTGTCTCAACACATGGTGGAGGCAGGGGGGCAGGAGGAAGAGAAGGGCAAGCAGTGCTAGGTGCTTGATTGAATAGCATTGCTTCCTGTGGATTTTGTGAGTATTACTTTCAGATGAGGTCTCTGCATTAATTTTCTCTGCTTCCTCAAAGTTTGACTTGGGTAAAAAGACGTCACACAAAGATAAAAATGAAATTGCAGACAGAAACTATTTTATCAATTAGGAGCTACACTTAAGTCCTTTTGATGCAGGTTATCTCCTACAGAAAAAGACAGTTGCTGTCTCCAAAAAATTACAACACCCATGTTTGTCCAAACTCTAGGAACACAAGAGGCCTCACAACACTCATTCTATTTATCTTTTTTAATCTTGATGAGCTGACACCATATAATGCAAAGGCATTTGCATTAGTACCACATTATCAAGTTAAATAAACCATGTCTCAAGAGTTAATTGTATCTTCTTACTGCCTGTCTAAAGAACCATTATATAATGGAACAAAATTGGATGTCTATTAGTATGAAAAAAACAGATTCAACATCAGAAAAAATAATACTATTTTTGTATGTTTCACATCCAAACCACAAGCCAGCAAGCATTAGAATTTTCTCCAAGACTAATAAAAGTTCGGTTACTTTGTGGTCTTCGGTTACTGGGTTAAAACCAGATACATTGCTTTAAAACTTTGTTTTTACGTAGCAGGGTTTACAATTTAAACCAGACAGCAAATACAAACGAACATTTAGACAATTGAAGCCGGGTTTTGAATTCTGTTTAGCAGCCCTCCACCTCGGTCTGAACTGCCTCTTGAGCTCCTCCACAAAACCACATCCTCTCCGTAATGCAGTTGTGCCATTTTCTCCCCACTCCTCTCCAGCTTAACTCCACATGTTAGGAGTTATTTTGGCCACTCGTTAGAGGAATTGTATCAGGATTCCGTAGAGATAAGCTTCCGATTAAACAAGCTCATATTTTAACATTTAAGTGGCACACTTCTTTTGCTTCAGATAGAACAGCAAGATGGAATGGCCCTGTCTAAAGCCAAGGTTTAAAAGTAGTGTTGAACAGACAAATTCAATAACAAATACGCTGTCCCTTGCTACATCACTAACAGATGGTGATGTCTTTTGCAGACCTCATAAGTAGAAGCAGGCCACTGCATCTAGATGCCTGCCATTTGTTTCTTCTAAAACAATTTGCAAGATAACCCTTGCAGAGCTGAGCAAGCTGAGCAGAGGTACTAAGGTGAAAGGCAAGGGCTTTTTAAAGACTTGTCCAGGGAAAGTCAGTGATCCACAAAAAAAACCAAAACACCACCACACAGCATCCATAACTCTTGTGATTTATTATTACACACTAAACCACATGTGGAAAATGAGGAAAAACCCAACAAAGAGAAACAACAGATATCCAAGCTGACGCATTTAGATGAGCTGTCACAATACTGTATGGAGAACATAAAACAAAGTGAAAACACAAAGTTTATTTCAGTCTATTCCTGCTAACACCTTTATCTTCACTGACATTGCTGGGACCCTCTTCAAACCCCTCTAGTGGTACCCATGTACCACCTATCTTCTCATTTTTGATCGTCTCACACTTGCTATTATAGTCACAATAGCACATTTCCTCTTGTTAATCCAGTTTTCTATGCTACTAATAGAAAATCAGATTCCTCTCTGGAGGGGAAATTCTTATGTCTAATTAAATATCCCTTGTATTTCCACTTTGGTTTCTTATTCATTTTCAGTTAGGCATGTGGTATTTGATCCCAAGGTAAAAACAACCATCCCAACTTCTATTAAGATCAGTGAAAACTAAGCCATTCAGCTTTCAACAGGAAACTGTGTCTTAACCACTTCAGCTATTTGCAGATCATTTTTGTACGAGAGTTAAGCAGCAGCTACAGCTAGTAAGAAGTCTGCAGCTAACTCCCACAGTGGGCAAGAAGGTTGAAATTTGCTGCTTCTTTCAAGTGCCCTAAAAAAACCCAAACCCCTTTGTTCTTTCCCGTTGTAGTAATGTAGTAGTGCCCAAATGGAGGGGAAAAAAGGAAAAAATTAGAAAAAAGATCAAACAAATTTTTTCCTGATTATATAAATTTTATTATAAACAGCTGCTTTTCTCCAAGTCATTCCTAAATCTTACACAACTCCTTGATGGGTCTTAGATTAAATTATTGTTGTGAATATCTACAATGTATCATTTTTATGTCTTCCTGCAAGAAGGCTTTTAAAATCTTCATATCGATTTCCATTCATTTAACAGCTAAATACAATGAACAATTTAACAGACAAGATGATCTCTCTAGCTAACACATTTTACTGGTTTTATCAGTTTGTAAATTTGCAGAGCAGCCTCCTAGGGACCAACACTTACACGTTTCACAAGAAAAACAAAATCTGCAGTCCTCAGAAGATATTTAGTAAACAAAACAAGGTGTGTGCTGACTGCAGTATTAGCATAAACAAATACCACTAAAATATTTTCTTCCCATAGTTTGGAAATCAGAACTATTTCCAAATTCTCCGGAATACAGCACAACCTGAACCTCTGCTCAAAGGCACCTAAACGCTGGGAGACCAGTGCCAAAAAAAAGGATTCTGAAACAGTACCTTTCTGAATAAATAAATAAATAACAATTTGGCATAGTTGCAGAACAAGATACTAATGAGGCTGTTTGTAATTAGCTCGGAAAAAAAAAAAAGAAACATCAGCAATAAACCTGCCAGCTCTTAGGCTGACTGCAACCCCAGAGAGTAGGAGGGAGCTCAGAACTACTGGCAGAGCCTCCCAGGGTAAAGGCTGAGGGTGTGAGAAAGGAGAGGAAGTGGAAAGCGAAAGGACGACAATGCCCCGGCCTCTTCCAAGACTTTCGACTGCAAAGTATCTATAAGTCTTAGTGAAACCATGGGGTTGTGCTGCTAACAAACTGCAGCTTGTGTCCGTGTCTGCGCTCCGTGTGTGTGACTAAATAGGTCCTGATGCACGATGGCAGGCAGCTGACTCAAATCAGAAACTTCAGTCTCATCACTATCGGCGGTTGCCACATCTAAGCTGTGTTAAATAACAGTACTACAATGATTCGATGCTACTTTCGTATTAATTAAATCTTTGAAAATCAAGTAGCAAATAAAAAAATCTGAAGAATTTAATTAGTCTTTAACATTGAGCATAACCTGAAGACTTTTGAAGGAAACTGCAAAATAAAAGCAAATTTAAATTTTAAAAACATGTTTGGAAACAGTTCAGCTGCTTTTCTTTTTAGTAGTTCACATGTAACTATTTGTGGTTTAGCTAGGAATTTTTTAATATTCATTTGGTTCAATGAATAGATGCCAGAGCTTCATCTCAAAATTCTGTTTATTTTTGAGAAAGGCCTAATAGGTTTTAAATATCTAACTCTTCTTTGGGAAAAAGTCCAGAAACAAAACCCAGCCAAAGGTCAGACTTGTTAAACACATATCTATGAAATTCAGATTAAAAGACTGTTTCCTCCAATTAAAACTTTTTCTACATTTCTCATCAGGCTCAAAATTGAATCTTCTATTGAGACAGAGGGCAAAAATGAACTCTCTTCTGTAACTAAAAGTTTAGAAACATCCAGCTGTGCAACTTCTGAACTACATAGAGCCACGCCAAATATATGCGTGATTTGGAGAGGTTCTGCCCCCTCCCATACCCTAGTTACTCATACAACCACAGCATGAAATAAAAACAGCTATCTGATCCAAAAGTCAGGAAACAGGGAATTCCCTGTTAACACTCTAAGCCCTAACCAAATGCCTGCACCTGCATCCCAGCTGCTCTCTCGGCCACTGCTGGACCAGCCTAGCACTGCCCTGAGCCCTTCTGGAGATCTCCTGGGGCCCCTGTCATGTTATCTCCCACCATTAGCTCCTGCTGATGCTCCCCCTTCTCAACGCCACCACCAGATGTTGGAAAAAAAACTTCCCAGCCACTCCCAGGCTGACTGAGAGGGTCATCAATGAATCCCAGAGAAATATGGAACTCAGCAAGAGGAGGAGGAGGACGACTAACATTACCGCCAAAACAAGTTCTCCCTGACTTACGACACGTAAAACACAGGTATCTGGGTCCAGTTTGCAGCTTAACCATGAGACATTCGGCTGAGACAAATACCTCAACATATCAATTGCATTATACAAACCCAGCCACAGGATTTTCCATCTCTCTTTGCATGGGGACTTTTTATTTTTCCTAAATGTTATCTTTGAGGTTAGCCATTTGTATTCTACAAAACAGCACACCTCTCACCAGCTTTTAAAATCCAATTACTTTTCTGGACCAGTCTCTCACAGAATGCAGTTACATTGCACAAATCAGGCCACACAATTTGCAGGTATAAGCACTTATGTATTAGAAATGGAGGTACTCTGCAATAAAAACAAACAAACAACAAACAAAACAAACAAAACCACCAAAAACCAAACCTATTTACAACTGTCAGATTTAATAAGACACACAGAGAAAGGAATGCAAGAATCTTGGGCTAATAGTTTGGCAATACACAGATGCTAAACCTCCTCAAATGACCTCTTAATTAAAAAAATACCCATTTTTTCAGAAGTTCCTTATCTGTAAGTTCCCTACAACTACAGAAACAAATAGAAAGCTTTCTCCACAGTAAAGGGCTAAAATTTATTTCCCTATATAGAACACTATGTTCATTTTTCTGCAAGAAAATCATCTATGATTCAAAACAAACCACTCTTGGTTCCCGAGGCTCCGACTAGCCATGGAGCTAAGAAGAGGCGTGTGAACAGCATGGCATACATTTCATGTACCAATTTGCATTTGCCTTCTCAGTTACTCTCTCTGGAGACGAGCTTTTCTTTATTTCTCAAATCAAGAGACACCAATGACCAGCCTTCACGTTTTCACATTTTTCTTTCTCTCCCTCCTCCAATCAATTCTCACCTTCTGCAATAGCACATTTCAGTCCCTCACAGAACTATATAGAATTAAATTCAATAGATACTTCAGCCAAGTCAGAGTTGAGTACAGCATCTTACATATCCTAATGCATCCGAGTACAGAAAATATTCTGTTAACCTGTCACTCAAAATGCAGTAAGCTGGAACCAAGAGGTGCAGTGGCAGTCTGCACATGACCTATTGAAGTAAGTGCCCTCCCAAGGAGTAAGAAAGAACATAAATATAATCATTTCCTCCTGCACTATGACGGCGATATTGCTTTATCTTGCATTATTCCCAGGTGGCCCCTTACTTCACTTAGAAGCTCTGCTGGAAAAAAAAAAAAAAAATCCCTGCTGTTCAGAAAGGCTCTCAGAGGTCAAATCATCTCTGTCTCAAAGTTATCAAATGTTTCAAACTCAAAATATTTGGAGTTTAGTTGAAATCAAATTCAATAACTAATATTTTGACATTACCAATAAAACCCCTCCACAGCAGCAGTTATTCTTCCCTTAGTAAATCCAAAAAGAAAGCACACTTTTTAAAAATTATTTTTAGTTATGCAATTTTCTGTAATTTTGCTCTAAATTCCACTATTCTCATGCAAGTAGCCCTGACATATACTGGTGCTTTGTTTTATCAATCTGAAAAACCCACATAAGTAGTTACACTGATGTAGACCTGAAATCCCTTTTTACACTGTCTTCGAAGGAAATCACAGGGAGGACACACAGCAAGCACAGATCATTGAAGACCACGATTTCCTGCGTGTTCAATAACATAGAAATCAATAAGCAGCCTCCTTCTGAAACATTAGATACAGGTTTATTATTGATTCCACTAAGAATTGGCTTCTATTCCATTTGAAAAATCTCACACTGAGCAAACTGGGCTTCTTTCATAAGAATGTATTATTAAGCAATAAAGAATTTAGTCTGCTATACATGTGAATAAAAGTCTAGCAGCAAGCTAAAACAAACATTAAATGCAAAGACAGCTATCAGAGAAAGGCTAAGGCCAGTAAGCTGCAGGATCAAACCCCATGCATTTCAAATATAGCATTAAATATAAATTCCTTGAGCTTTGAAACTACAAATTAATAGATGATAGAATACATCATCTACAGCAGTCCACTTGTATGATGCAGGAAGGTTTAAAAAACAAACAGTAACAACAACAAAAAAGCAAACCCCAGACTATGAAAATTTAGCAAGGAAACAAACAAACATACATACACAAATAGCATTTTAGATGTCCAGATTAGCACACCCTTGAATCACCCCATGGAGCCATAAAATCAGGATGATCACCATCACTAGTACAAGGCCACATGCCTTATGCTACCCGTGCCTCATGCTAACTTCACAGTGCCCTGCTCCTGGCCTGTTGGGCTTGTTAACAACAGACAAGGAGAACTTGCTGTGCGAGATGATGCCCAGTGTTGCTCGTTACGGTGTGGACTATACGCAAACGCCCTGAAATGTGGGCACGGGCTGACAATAGAGACCTCGGGACTGTACACAACACACTGATGGTCAGATGTTGGTGAATGGAGAAAAGCAACCTTGAAAACCCAGAAGAGACTGCTTTAAGCTTGACAGAAAGAAAAGCAACACTGGATCCAGCCCCGGAAATAAATATCCACGGTAGACAGCCCAGGGAATGCAGGCCAAAGGAGGAGATCCATCTACACAGACTCTTGCATCTTACAAAAGGACAGAATCTCCAGCGCAACTGGGGAACTGCTATGAAGGAGTCACCACGGGACCACTGGAGCTGTACACTGGCCACTACTCTCCCCAAGAGTTCCAAGGACCTGCCTCTGTGCCTCTGCACTGGGAGAAGCTCAACTGCTCCTTCTCCTCCAACTAGCCCTGACTCACCCAGGACCCATAAACAGCTCACCAACCATCCAGGACCACACAGAGAAGTGTTCATGTGTGTCTTCCTCAAAAATGCTGGGCTGGAGCTATTTTACTCTGAGACTTGTTCAGAAGTAGCATCTACAAGGGTCTTTCTGAAAGTAGATTTTAAAAACTGAGATATATATAAGCTGCTGGCACTTTCTGCCTATCCCTTGATACCCCTTTAGAAGTTGAACTCAGCTAGTCTGTGCTTCCAGCCAGAGTCATAAACCCCCAGCTGCAAACTCCACAACAAGGGAGAACAGTCCTTACAGCTGCCAGCTTACTTGTGAAAGATATACAATTAAAAAAAAAAAAAAAAGTAAAAAAAACCCAGTCAAGTTGCTCTTTATCTCATGCAATTCCTGCAATGACCAACAAACTCTACAAAAGTTCTGGTGGCTACTTTACCACGCTGTTCAAGGCCATAATTTGCAATTTAATAAAGCAATTATAATTAACTTCAGGGAACATGAAGTGTTGCCCATGTATACTTGAATGACTCACTATTGTCCCAGGGGCAAGAATAGTAATATAACAGGAACTGCTCCATGCAGTACAAAGTGGAAGAAAAGCTTATCTGAGTAACAGTCAAATACATCAGAGGTACATGTTTTTCACATGACAACACTGGTCCAAAGAATCTTATTTAAAAAACAAAGCAAAACAAACAAAACACAACCAACCAACCCACCCTATGCACTTTTATCTTTTATTTAGTCTCAAAAAATGTCACCAATGCATTCTGGTTATTCTATGTAGAAACCCAAACACATAAGACAAATTATCTACATTTCTGTTTTGTTCATTATTTTGTTCATCTTTGAGATAACTAATTTCACCACCTTCAAGACAGAGTAACTTATATCCATTCAAGTGTCCTCAGTCCTATCCTCCCTATGTTAAAATGTGCATTTTTAACTTTATCACCAATATAATTTCACTTAGTAATGATACCATAAATACTGCCTGAAGTGAAACCAGCATTTATTCCACTCTCATCCATTTAACACTAGCTCTCCCAAATCCATAAAGCTGGCTGTCTGCTAGAACAAACAGCTCTCCTTAACAGACACACACCAAGCATTCAGCTGCAGGCCATGGAGGCCATAGGTTAATTTACAGGGCCAGTACAAAAAGAAATATCTTTGCACTCAAATTAATAGATTAATAGATTGCATATTTTGCAAACAACTTTGCGTGATTTGTACACCACCAGCATCTTTCTGTTGTGTTACTTGGGGGATGGTATAAAATATTTCTAGATTTCAAATTATCCTGCTGTGTCTCAGCCTGGCTAGGCACACCTTGTCTTCTCTGAAGTGCTTTATTTAGAAGACAGCAGGGCAAATTGTACTCTGGCACCATCAGCCTGCTTTTCACGCTACAGAGGAACACTGAAAGGATTAGGGGATTTTACCAGGATGTTGAGATGTTTACTTAAGAATCATCACCAACAGTATAAAAGGACTAAAGCTATGCTATGGGGTGTGTTTTCGTCCTTCTGAGCCTCCTTTATTAGCCCCTAATAGTAAGTTATTAGTGAATGCAAGTTGTTCTTGTCAACACAGGAAAAGCTAGGTTCTTGATCTGAAAAATGTGTGATCCTCCACACCAGGTACTTATTAATAAAGGGCATCCAGCTCTTCCCTTCACCACGCAGACTGGGGCAGAGGGGAATGTGTTGCTCTTTTCTTCTGCATTAGAGGCCATTCTGTTGGAGTAATGCTAAAAGAACCACCAAACTTCTCATCAAGTGCTCAGTCACATCCTTCTCGGGCAAAGTCAATTTTCTACGCCTGCCTTAGCTTGTAAAATAAACACTAACGCAGCTCAGGTAAGGATACCATTTAAAATGTGTATGTCTCTAAAATGCTAGGATTGATTCTGAGTAATTCAGCTCCATTTTGTATTACATGTTTATACTATAAGTCTGTTGACGCATATGAAGGACAAAATATACTTCTTGGAAAAGATTCGTCATTTGGCACATAGCACCGACTGTTTTATTCAGTTTTCTCCAATTAGCAGTTATTTTCCATCCAATTAAAAGAACAGGGTATGTTTAGTCTATGGACCATTCTAGCACACCAAACAGAAGTCTTATGTGATCAGTGAGAAAATTTGCAGACAATGGATATAGCATAGCCATTCTGCATATGTGAAATTCTATGTCATTAACCCCTTAAGAAGCAAGTCTTCCACACAGCCCCCCTGGACATAGCTTCAGACAGGTCTTTCTTATCCACTCTAAGAGCAAACTGACTCATAACCTAACAAAACAGCCTGTTTACTGGCTGTTGAAAAAGTCTTCCTTTATGAAAAGTCAGGAAATGAAGGGGGTGTTATGATGCTATCCATAAGCAAAATAAACTGAAAAGGAAACCCCTTTGAAATACAGTTTCACAAGAGAGAAGATTATATTCTGAATTGGAATGGCATTTAATTTTTTACATATACATGAAGTCTTTAACTGTAGTCTATTTTCAGTTATTTCCCAGAGATGGCCTATTTCTAGTTTCCCATTACAACCTGTGTTAATAATGCTCCAGTGAGCCTGGGGCTAAGATATTACTTCTTCCTATGTGAAATACATTGCATGGTATTAAGTCTTGAGGGTATGTATAGGTTGTTTTGTACTGTTTTTATAAATTTTTTCCCCCCCTCCATTCTTTATCTGAAGATTCCCAAGGCAAGGATAACTTCCAAAACTACCACCTCACCCAGAGAAAATATTTACAGTTAACTCATTCAACCTCTTGTTGTTGAAACTGCTGAGGTATATGATAATGATAAAGACTTAGTTGCATTTGGAACCTGGAGTGTTATTTTAAATCAAAGGACAACTCTAGCATGGGAATAAGCAGTTCTAGGTGCATTTGTGACTGATATATGTTGAAAATTAGAGCATTTCTAGGCATGGAAAGACTCAGTGGCTGCTCCGACAGCATTTCATAGGTGTATCACTTTGCTGTTTTTTATTACTTTTAAGATGAAGCTTGACCATCTTATGGTTTTATGGAATTATATGCCCCAGTTGCTTCCACACAACACCAAGCTCTCTAATCCTGCATACTGAGGTCTCTTTTTTTCCCAGACTCTCCTAGTGCACAGAGCGGACACGATTTTGACCACATCCATATAAACCAAGTTTCCACTCAACTATTGTACACCCGTGATTATGTACAGTGCTCTTCTGTGCACCTATTTCAGATAAACTGAGCTTTTTTTAAGCATCTTCCTCATCTTTCTGCTACAAAAGAGTGCAAACTCTGAACTGCAATACGCTGATTTTTCTTGGTGGTATTTCAAGGCTGAAATATACTTGGTGCTGGGATCAGGTTCTCCATAAGTGAATGAAGGTATACTTGTGCTAGAAGTAGGCTGGGAGCACGGTTAACCTACTGTAGAAGTCCTAGCACGTTGAATAAGATAAGAGTAGGACCAACAGGACAGGTAAAAAGTTTCCTTTTCCCCCTATCTCTGAACTCACATAACTATGCAGAGACACTGGATGAAAACACAAAACAATGAATTACCAAAGCTGTCTTCAGTACTGTGCTTAGATATTGTGCAGTAAGCCTAGAGTAATGCCACACACCAAATAAAGATCAATACCGAACAGCTGCCATAACTCTGCACATCTTATACATTAAAAGAGACAAAAAGAAACTTTGTCTAGTAAAGGACAAAGAGATGATCATTTAAGTCAAGATCACAACCTATGCTGCATCTTAGAAGACTAGAGAGGCAGCCTAAACATTAACACCAGCTTTAGAGTGCTTACTTTCCAATCCACTCTATTATTTTTAATACTGTAATGCACTTCATGTACAAATATTGAACATAAATTGAAAACTGTCAGAAGAATGTAGTAGCTGTGACATCCTATTAGAAAGTCTGGAAATGAATCCTGCTAGGTCTTGTACAAACCATAGCAGAAACTGTACAGAGAAATCTGAAGTATTTAATAAGCCCTAATAACTGCAAGAAATTTGATAAGACCTAAAAATTGCAAGCTAAATTAAGAGAATTATTAATTCTTCGTACTGCCTTTGATAGGAGATCCTAAACACAAAGCCACCCTAATGATTGCAGTGTGAAGTGCTCCTAATTCTAAGAAAACCTTCAGAGATAAGCACACATTTCCAAGGGTTGCTCTTAAATGCCAAGTGGATAGCCCTTGCCTAGAACAGTGTAGATATTTTCACACATATATATGAACTACCAGAGAAGTTAGCAATTCTACATTTGTTTTGCTTCATGAAGGAAAAAAGTGATATATGGAAGAGGATGTGAAAACACAGTCTTGATTGCCATATCTTACATACCTAAGTTCTACAGAACAGGTTGTTCAGAAAAATTCTGCTCCAGGCAACTCTTTAGAGTTAATTTACGGCTTTAGGTAAAAGGACCAGAAATGGTGTGCAGAAATGATGAACCTCAACAAAGCTTTACTAGTCAGAACAAACAAAGCTGTGCTTCAGTCAAGTGGCAGTAGAAAGAACAGCTTAGGAAGCACATGCCGTCCATGCACTTTGTGGCCCATTTTGTAACAAATAAACCAATTTGTGGATCATGTAGCATGTAAAATCATTTTTATGCTTTATAAAAAAATCAGATTATAGTAGGTACCACATTCCCTGTGCTTTTAAATGCTTTGGTCCTTATACACAGAAGACTGACAAAGAGAGTGGAGTATCACAGCTTCCAGAAAATATTTACATTAAGATATTAGATCAAAAGCTCCTGACCAAAAGGGCCAACGTAGCTGGATGAACCAACGTCTCTGTTGCAAAGCTCCACAATCCAACTCGCACAAGGACCCTCAGCCTCATCTTTCAGACGCTGGAGTTGACAGTCCAAATGCCTGGCTTTGGTGTTTGAAGACTGCTAAGAAAATCTTGCATCTCACTAGTTCACACTCATGCACTAGCCATCATCCACCACATGCAGCAGCTGGACAAACAGAGGTTTGCACTGAACATAAAGATTTCTTTTGATTTGTAATTAAAACCATTACTGGCCATCACAACTCACCTGTCATGGAACTAATAACAGTTTTAAATGTGAGGCATCAAAGGAGTACAAGCACAGAATTCAGCCTGAGCTCTGGCATTTATGTCTCTTAAGACACATATTGAACACAGAAATGCTTCCCACATGTAAGACTTCTCATACCTGTGCTGCAGACCTGACTAAAATATGATCCAAAAATAATATTAGCCCTACACAGAGAAGTGGGCTGTTTTTTTGTTTTTGATAAGGAAGCAACAGCCCTCCTTAAAAGGAAAGTATTGTCTTCCTATTTCCTTTTTCTAGACATCTATTAAATACCTAACTGGCAATTATGGGAACTTCACATCTACAGCCAGCTCACTCTCAGTTCCTCCTAAAGGCTGCTTGTGGACAGAAGCCAGAGAATTCATGTTCTGCTCTCTGTGGTCTTTCTTACCAGCCCCTTCTGCCTCACAAAACAGGTGTCCCTAAGAGAACCGAGATGTGTGAAGTAGCTGTGAAGTTACACAAGCCTGGTTAATGACAATCATGCTCAGAGCATAAAGCCAATGACCTAAGTGAGTTGGGATGCAATTCTGTTTGGCTTTCTATATAGCACAACACAATTTATTAGATACATTATGCATCGAGCAAAACAAAAATCCTTAATCCCCCCAAAACTGAACCATGCCACACAACCAGACTGAGCTCAGCAGAACACACCAGGTCCTGTCACTGTCTTTGAGAACTATCAGATAGTGTAAGGATACTGCTAAGCAAAGGCACTTGCATGACATATAGCGGCGTAGAAAGGAAAATCCAGAAGTACTATCACAGACCACATAGAGGAAGGTGGATGACTGCTAACAGTAGTAACAAAAGAACAAGATCTTAGAAGAAACAGCCTAAGTGTACTTCCACGTGACTAGGTGGATAACGATGATTCAGCCTGAATGCCTGCAAGCTTCCTGACAGAAAGCCACGTAGCCAGCCTTTTCGTATGCAGATACAAGAAAGGTACAAAGACTGTAAGGACCAGCCTTGGTCACAACATGGATCTTCAGAGGAACACCACCCGGACTTAATTACTAATGACTGGTCCTTATTGCACCCTGATTTCCCCCTCTCTGGCAGACCTCCATCTATTGCTTTCCCATTTGTCTTGAAGAACAGTATGGGAGGGAATGTCAAAATTCAAGGTAAAGGACACCTGCTGCAGTCCTCTCAGGTGCTGAGCCACTTATCACAGAATGCAATCAAGTTGGTCAATCATAATTTGCCCTTCAAAAATTCAAGTAGACTATTCCAAATCACCTCCTTGTTCTTCATATACCTGCAAATGACTTCCAGAAGAATCAATTTCTGCCATAATCTTCTGTGGATTAAGGCAAGGCTGACCCCCTAGGGCTCCCACTGGCCCTTTGTGAAGATGAGCCTGATGTTGGCCAAGTTCCAGTCACAGTAGAACTCTCCCAATCATCATGGCCTTTCAGTGACAGATAGTAACACTGCAGTGACATCAGCCACTTTCCTCAGGACCTTGGATGCACCCGAACACATTCTCTGGACCTGTGCATGTACAATTTTTATTTATCAAGTCCTCAACTTGATCTTCTCTCATCACAGATATTTCACTCCTTCAAACAATGTCACTAGACACAGAAAACTGAGTCCAAGCCTGAAAGAAAGCAAAGAAGGCAATGAACTCCTCAGTGTTTTCCAGGTCTTTGATCGCTACATCCTCTGCTCCATTCAGCAGAAGGTCCACATTTTCCTTAGTCTTCTTTTCACTGCCAGCACAGAGTGGAAGACCCTTTTGTCACTATTTACATCTCTCCTATATCTCAACTCCAGTTGAATTTTAGCCTTCCCAATTTATTCCCTATAAGCCCAAGTAAAGTTTCTGTCTATATTCCTCCCATGCAGTCTACTTTTACTTCCTTTCACCTTCCATACAACCTGTTTGTATTCCCTGCTCACTGGCATCTACCTGACTGACTGCACATCAGAGTGGAAAAGACTGAGGAATGGAGTTGAGGAGATTGTCCTTGAAGACCAGCCATCTTCACTGGGTCACTCTCCTTCAGATTAGCTTCTCATAGGATCTGTCCTATAAGGTCCCTGAGCAAGCTGAAGCCTGCTCTCCTGAAGTTCCAGGTGGTGGTTCTATTATCAACTTTCTCTTCACTATCAATTTTTAAATGTCATCATTTCAGAATTGCTGCTGCCAAAGTTGTCATCAACCCCAAATCTATTATCCTTCCTTATTCACAACTAGCAGATCTGACAGAATCGCTCTGCTAGTCAACTTGTCTAGCACCTGTGTCAAAAGACTCCCAAACAACTACAAGTGGTATGGGCTGCAGCTCCCGGACAATGTACAGTTTCATCATGTGGGAAACCGTATGATTACATTTGTTTTACGTAAGATTCAGTGAGCTAACAGTCGAAAAGCCCAGCCAAAAGTCAGTGCTCTGTCTTCACTCTTGTCTCATGATGAACAGGAGAACCAGTTGTCTGGAATACAGAGGATCCCACACAGGACAATTCCCAGGCAAAACTTCAGGCATGACTTCCACAGAGGTTCACCATATCTCTAGTAAACTATCTGAATTCTTTGAAGGCTAAAGAGCTTAATTTAAATGCATCAGGAATATGCAATGATGTCAGTCTAGCTTTTAAGTATTCTTAAGAAGATGGAAAAGGAAGAAATGAAAGAGGCAGTCATGATATTTGACAACATAGTCTTTGTTTATCATTTTGAGAATCTCAATCTCCAGCATAGATGGAATTTTCAGAAGGATTTGACCGTCACAAAGGGAAACAGAGTCCAGATGTCCAATACTCAAATAACAGAGCCAGTGTACAGTTGTTGGGGAGCCAGAGTGAGAGAAGTCTGGTGTATTTATGTTCTGTTTGAGTATTAAAATATGATTGTCTGATGAGATAGCAGAAGAATGTTTGGATTTTGACAAGAGAAAGAAAGTCTCTAAAAAACTGGAGACTGACAAAAAAATGCACTAGGTCTAGACTAATGTTCAAGTGCCTTTTTTTTTCTTAAGGTCAAGCAAGGATCAAGGAAGGATAAAATATGGAGGTCATTTTCTGTGAGAAGATTTTTATCAGGAATTCCTTCCTCAGACTTTTCAAGCAGCAGAGTTTTGAAATCGCCTAGTAGGCCATCTCTTCTGCTTGCACCCTAGTACTGACATGGGTCACATAGTCATGGTTCAAAAAGCCTACAGATAGCTGCAACATTTAGTTAGTTGTAGATTTGGTTCAGTTTTAGCCCTTGTGGACATCTTCCCACTTCTTAAGCATCTGTTCCCTGCAAAGCCATCTTACCCTTAGCTTGGAGCAGACAGAAGACACGCACACTACATCCTTTTCCAGGGTGGCTTCATGTCTGCTCTTCTGCTAGTCTACGTTACAGACCACTCAGATGAAGAGGGGAATTTGTCAATATTATTTTTCAATCAATACCTTTTGCAACTAAATGCTGGTAAACCTAGCCATAGTTAGAGCTTACTCGCCAAGCAAGAGAGCTGTATGAAAGTCAGAGGTGAGAATGAAAATTCACACCATACTCAGTATGAAACACAGCCTGAAAACAGAGTCCTCCAGCTTGAAGACATAGACCCAACACATCCACACACCCCTCCTAGAGGGCTTCTGAAGCAGCTAAGCACATCATGTCTTCAGTAGTAAGCAATGTTTCACTATTTCCCAAGCTACCTTCCTGCTACTAAAAGTCACTCTATACTTAAGGCCCAATACTTATATACCTCAGGTTCAAAGCAGACTACACAGATAGCAGTGAAAAATACTGAGAATTTCAAGAATGCATAACCTTTACTGACACCTAGCAAAATAGTTCCTAGTGCTAAGACCTATAAATCCTCGCCAAAGAGGCTTAAAAATAAATAAGGAACTTTAGTCATCTGATGTGCATTTGCAAAATTGCTGTGGGAATAATGTGATTGTCCCTGTTTTCCATCCCCACAATGCATACTAGAGCATTGTAAGAGCTGTATCAGGCCCACAGAATCACCACAGTTTGGGTGCAGCTCAGGAAAAGAAGTGTGACAGGAAAAACACAACACTGAAAGAACAGAACGAAGGATAGGAGAGCTCATCAGTGAGATGCTCAATAATTCAGCTAGATTCCAGCAGAGCCCTGCATCAATGTCGTTATTGTGCAGAGCTGGCAATATTTTTAATACAGACACCTTACATGCCTGTCAGCATGTGATAACAGTTCTACATGTCCTTGTCCTTTGTCCTGTGAAACAAATAATACTTTACTTAAGGACAGAGTCATTTTGCAATTTATATTCCCCCCTTCCCTTTCCAACACTGTACATGTGGGAATAGCTGGTCCTTAAGGTCATAGATTACAATTGATAAAGCTCTATACATCTGTGAGGGTCCATCTATATTCACAAGGACATGATTCTATTCAAAAGATATGTAACAACCCCCACTCACATTTCTCCTCAACAGTATCTTTGCACAAGAAGGGACAGAAAGACATGGGCTTACTTTCCCCTAGCGACTGTTCTTCATCCCTTATCTCACACAGCTACCTCTACCATATGGTATTAACAGTTTGTTACATTTTCCAGACTCACTTACAAGCACGAAGTCATAATAGAGAGTCACAAACATGCAGTTAACAACCTCTTGCAGAATATGGTATGAAAGGATTGATGCTAAAGCACAAAAAGGATTAGAAAGGCTATCAAAAAGGTAGGAACTCAAGAACGAAGTTTCCCCTTGTGCAAACACAGGGAGGATTTTTTCAACAGGTAACAACTGTTATCACTACTGATAACCAGATAAGTAACACATTTAATGATATTATGTTTTATCCACTCAACTTCATCAGGATTCACTCTGTAGTATTTAACCAGTTATATACCTTTGGATCAAATAAGCATTCACAACCCAGAGAAAGAGAACCAGTTCTATTTAAGGTACACAATATGGAAAAAATTCTTCCACTGTTATTTAAGCCCACGAGGACTTGAGATTAAGAAACAGCAACGTTGCAGTTTCCTTTCCTAGATGGAAGGAGTGCTTCTTCCATTGGAACAGAATTTTCTGAGAGCATCTTTCCAATTTAGCTATGACTGTACCATTTTCCTGTCTTCAGTGTGGACTTTAGGTCATTACATAGCCAGCTGCATGTTTATTTTCATTTAGTTAAAAACAAACAAAAAGTCATGAGTTTGTTACATTTCCAAAATGCACACATGGCACAAGAGATGGTTTCATCTGCGTGCATTAAGACTGCAAAAAAAAAGAAATAATTCAAGTTAAGAATAGTTAAGAAATTCATATCATACCAGTCAGAAGTGATAAACCTAAATCAGTCTCAGAAGAAAACAAGGTTAATAATATCCTAGTCACTAAGCCACCAGTTTAAGGGACAAAAATAAAACACTAAAGTTCAAATACATTAAGTCACCGAATACGGCACCTCAGAACCACCTGAGCTCTACTCATTAAATTATGTATAATATTTAGAGAAAATGTTGTTAAAATATTTTGATGGCTAGGTAGCAACACTAACAACATATGTGTCTTATAGCCACAATGGCTTCTATAAATTGGAAGAAACAAGCTATGCTGACATCTCCCCAACTTCAAAGAGCCTAAGCTCAAATCAATGAGAAGTCAACACAGAATGTATTCATTTGGGTTTAATAGCACAAGACTAAAATAACCGATTTACAATAAAAGTGCACTTCCTTATTTTTTTCCCCCTCTGAAAAATGTAAAGTGACTTAAAAACCCTAAAAACCAAGACTGCTATCAGTGAGGGCTTTGCTCCCGTGTTCTTTGTGCTCCCACTAAGGCCAAGACATAAATCTTTCCCAACAACACGCATGCAACTTGACAGATCCCCAAAAAAACCTCTTAATAAAGCTTTTCCAGGAAAGATGACATTTTCTTCATGAGCTCTCCCTCTGCAATAAAAACTCATTTGGCCCACAGCTCCAGAGAAACATGCTCTTCTTGTTCCATCCATCAGATCGAACACTACAATCAGCCTCACCAACCCAGGAACCCAAGCTGCACCCAGATGAGAAGACGAGCGGTCCTTGCTTTTCTTCCAATTCATTGCAGGTAGAATATACCCAAGAATCATCAAGCACACATTGCAGATCGGAAAAGATCAAGGGAAGGTTTCTAATGAGCTTCCCAGATCATCAATGCCGCAAAAAATGGGATGTCCTATTGAATTAAAAACCAGTACACCTGCTCTGTCAACCATAAAGCTTTATTTATGAGTAATAAACCATGCCTTTCAAAAAACATCAGAGATCAAAACACAGGATGCAAGTGTGGACAAAGTTTTGCAAAAGCACTCAAGAAGTTTCAGAGAAAATAGGTTTTCATCAGTTATGTTATAACCTTTACAAAATTAAATGTTTACACTTGACCAAGGCTTCCTTATACCTATATTACAGTCTCAGTTCATGCTAATTCAAAGCTCAGACACTTGAAGACATGCTACACACCAAGACATATGCAAGCCGAGACTTTTCATAAAGTTTTTCATTGTTTATACAGTTGGTAACCATTTACTGCTGAAGGCAATATGCAGTAAAGGGGTTTTGTTGGGTTTTTCTTTTTTTTTTTAGTTTTTATGAGTTGATACCACATGTTTTCACAGACAAAAGAAAAAAATTCATTAAAATCCAAAGCAGCCAGATTCATTTTGGAAAGAAGCTTGCAAAATCCCAATGAACCACATCTGCAGAGTAACTGCAGCAACAGTACAGGCTCATTCCCACTAGTTCCTAGTTCCTGTATACTAAAGTTTATCCCTTCATTTAACATAGCACTTGTCTCTGAAAAAGGCTCTTCCTACCTTGACTACCATCTAATTAGGTTAGCCCTCACCCTATTAAAATTTCTTAAGCACTTCCACTCCATCCATCAATCTAGTGTCCTCATCCCATGAGATTCTCTTCTAACACCTCTACAAAATTTAGTAGCTCAGATGTGATTTCGGCAGCCAAACAAAGCAATAACCTGTAGCTCTTGCAGTAAATTTCACTGTCGTGGAAAGTTAAATATCTTGGATTAAAGTTCGTGCAACTTCTTGAAGTCATTGCAGGACTGAGTACCGACTCTATCTCCCAGATCCACTGCTGTTGTCTCATTTCAAAGCAATTCCACAGGTTAGCTTTAGCTGCAAGCGTTCCACAGTTTAAGAAGGGGGGTGATTTTTTGTTGTTGTTTTTGGTGTTTTTGTGTTTTGTTGGGGTTGTTTTTTTTTTTTAAACACAAGCCTGCAATAGGAAGACACACATACTCAAAGTGAACTCTGAAAGCAAGTCAAGGTAGTCTGTGATCAAGTCAAGGCTGTGAACTGAAACATAGAAGTTTGACAGGAAAGCACAGTCTACCTCTACAAAAGAAGGGCTTCAGTATCTTACCAATGAAAACCCTTGAGAAATCCAAAAAGCCTGTCTTGTCTTGCACTTCATCTGTTCATTGTAGCAGGGTGGGGGGGGAAGGAATAAAAAAAAAAAATCCATCTGGTCATAGGAAGCTCCCAAATCCAGCAGTACAGACTGCATGCTGTTAAATGAGTGCATTCATAGTACAGCGTTTTGGAAGTGTGCCTATACATTGTGCAGGGAGAAGGAAGGAACTTTCAATTAAAAAAAAAACAACAAAAAACAAAACGAGAGATGGAAAAATCGCCCCAAGCTGGTGTATCCTAGCATCTCAAAACTGGTAAAAACTATCATAGAACTTCCCTTAGTAGCTTTTACATAAAACAGATTATTTCAAGCATTAGAGTAACTAGCAGCACAATTACAACCTGATCATATGCACTGTATCTCCTGAACAGAGTACATATTACATGTCTATTGCTGACTTGTTCTGCTTTTCTTTGGGATCTGTATTCAGCCTGACGTAAGTATGGACAGCTCTCCCTGCACAGTTATCACAAAAAAGAGAAAGGTGACTTGTCCAATTTCAAAAGAAACCAAAGCACCTCCATAGATACTTCATCCTAACTGCTTTTCCCACTGCATTTTAGCTCTCATCCAAAATTTTTTTACACTTAGTTGAGTACAATCATAGAATTGTTTCAGTCGGAAGAGACCTTTCAGATCATCAAGGTCAATTACAGGTTGCTTTGTAGCATGGCCTTTAAAATAATGACTGAACTTGGGGGTTGCCATCTCTGGGAGTTGCATCCTCTTAGTGGTGGCTACACTGGCCGTGTTTTGACACTTGACAGGGAAGGCGATTCTTACCAACCAACTTTGTCACCTAACTTTAAAGTTTTTTTCCACCAGGAGCTCAATTTAAAGAGTCCAACTCTATTGACTTACAGGCACCTAAAAAAATTCCTTCCCTTTCTTGTTGGCCCATATAACTTAAGGCATATAATATTACTTAACTTTCATTCTTCTCTCCCCAGTTTTGAGACCTGAACACTATTGATGGCCACATTTCTATATACATAAATACACTCAAGGTCTACTTTTTACATTACTTGTATTTCAGCCTCTGCCTTTCCCATGACTTTAAAACTCCTGCCTACATGTCTTCCATCTGTGGATTCAAGTTTCAATAACCTGAGGCTCATCAACAAAATACTACTGAAGCTTGTATCTGCAAGCACTCAAGTGCAGCAGCAGTTTTCCAGAGAGATGGAAGTCCTGTGAGTGCAGCAGAACTACTCGGGTGTGTAAAGTTACTTACGCGCTTAAGCACTTTCGGCTCTGTCCTCAATTTTTAAAGCGGGTTTTCTGCCAAAATGGCAAGGAGCTTCACAACAATCAGCAGTTCTTTTGAGATTTCCTCTTCTTGTTATAAATCTTACAAGAACAGCTGTTCTGGAGAAAACTTGGCCATATCTGAATGTCCACACAGGCTCCAAAACCACAGGTGCAGCCTCCAAGCCAGGGATGCATATGTAAGTCTTCCTAGGATTCAGTGGGATTCAGGTTTTCCTCCTTTCTCTAACTTCAAAACCACCACAGAAGGCACAGTGATCAATAGTAAAGCTTCACTAATGGACAGGTATTTGCTGCTTACATTGCAGCCAACACTATTAATGAGATTTAGTGTTGAGAGTTTAGCAGGACTTTTTACACTGTTCTTTATCCTGACTGGCCCTGTTGTGTTAAGCTTAGTGGGCCTTTGTTTTGGCATTGCAGGTCAGTAGGGAAACAAGAAAAACTAGACCATGCAGGGTGCAAGCAGGGTTCTTGGGGGGCAGAGGGCTACCTTGCTGTATCACTAGAAAAGGCAGCTGTTCACAGCATGATTACAGTATTACACATGCTGTAATCAGCAAACACTGCCGGTAACAGCCCTGGAAGTTATTCCTGCTGAAGTTATTGTTCTCTGTAAGCTTCACCCACTAGCACTAGACATGAAGCAGACACTGTGCTAACAGGAAAATTCATGAGACGTACTCAGCTTTCTCATTTAAGAAACTTGGCTTAAAAAGAAAGAGGTGTTCTCACCTACAGTCATAGCAATTCCTGTACCATTTTCCAGCACACTTGTCTTCTATCTTCTCCAACAGAAAGTTTGCTGTTAGTTAACCTTTCAACAAGACAGACATTTTTTTCCTGCCATGTACCACTGACAGCAAATCAGTGGTAGATGATTCTTTAAATCCTTAATTTGCATATTTTAGTTTCAAAAAAAGCCATATTAATTTGTTCATATTACTTTGCTGATATACTAGGAGACTTGAAGCCCACACATTTAAGTTACATATTTGAATCTTGTGCCACAAACATCTCCTCCAGAAGTCATCACAAATGTATGTCACTCGTGATCATAGAAGTGGTAAAGGTGAAACAACTTTAGACACCAAAATTTATGTTATGAAATTATTGACTTTGAAGCTAAATTATTTATTTAATAGGTTTTCACTCAGTCATCAAGACAAAACCTGCGTTGAGGAGTTATCTATATAGGGTTATATTGCTAAAGCCTATCAATCATATTCATTGCACCAAACATCATCAATTGTGTTTTCTTAGAGGCTAAAAAGACAGTTTTTCATGCAGTACTACTCAAGTCCAACAAACTGTAAATAATATAGTTTAGTTTGAAATACCCATTAAAAAAACTATTCAAAACTTGACATAGGCCATCACATTTGGAGTGCAGGAGGAAAAAATAATTCAGCAGAAAAATACATGTAAATTACTCTGACTCATACTCCAATAGATACAGATCATACAAACTGCTACATACAAACCATTCTGAGCTTCCAAGTAGCATCGAGCTCTAGTATTACATCAGGGCTTCATGGGAAGAGAAAGAATTCCTAGAATTTCTGAGCTTCTAAGTTGTAGGTGCAGAACGTAAAGTGGTCTCTGACACTCAAATATCCACTTTAAATTCCTCACCTATTCTTCACTTGTTGAAGGACTTCACTAATGGCTAAGGAGAACACTTTGGTAAGAATCAACAGAAAGTAGAGTAAAAACTATGGCAGCTTTTCATCCTATTAAATGCATTTTGTCTCCCTTTATGAGAAAGTTGAACCATATACTGAACCGTACTCAAAGCTGTTAAAAGTCAAGAGAAACCAAGTTCTAAACTCTCTAGAGCCAGTAGGTTAAAAAAACAGCTTATGGTTCGTGAATTCCCACAGCAGCACCATCAGTAAATACATTTACTGATACATTTATCTCTTGATACTCTCCAGTCAGCGCTGTCAATGGATAGCAGCTTGTCATATACATCATTGCAGGGGGTTTCTCCTATCAGCTTGTGGGTGGGAGTTAAGAGAGGAAACACTACATGGTATGACTAATTAATTTAGATGACATTCAAATAGACAACCATTCATCATGGTCATCACCCATAACAAAGATCCAAGCCAATTTTCAATCAGCATTTTCTCTGCTTCACACAGGCAGCACTAATGGCAAAGAGTACAACCTGCACACATGGCAAGGGTCCTGGGATGGGAACTCAGGGTAAAACCAACTTTATCTCTACAGGATAAGGGTTCCTCGGGGGGTTTGGGTGTGTAACGAAGCCTTCACTATAAAACTGATGTGGATGCGAGCTCAGGGAGAACTTTAGAAGCAAGTCAGCGAGCAAATGTCTTAGTGGTAAAGGAAGAGAGTTGGTTTTCCTCTCCTTGCTCAACAGGAGAGGATAATTTGCTCTCCTGACAGAGACACCAATTATTTTATCTATAGAAAAAGCATTATATAAAAGGAAGAGCCTGACAGAAATTAACGATACAGAAGATTATGTAACTTTTAAAGCTTTACTGCTAGGGAGTCTGGTTGTTTCCATTTAGAACTCTAATCACACATTCGGATCAACAATTCCAAACCTTTCTCTCCTGAAGCCCTCTGTGTCAGAAACAAAACAATGCCACCAACCCGAACTTATACATTATTGTATAGAATGTGACCACTGAAATGCTATGGAAAGGCAGTCTTAATGGGAAGAAAATCAGCCAACACCTTTCATAATTTTGGAAAAAAAAAAAATCCATCCCGAATTGCTCTAAATTTTTTCAGAAGTCACAAAATTAAAAAGTATGTTCATGCTAGCATTCCCAAGGGTCATTCTGATATACCTTTCATTTAAATACAAGAAATAATGGAGAAGGAGAGAGCAGAAGGGAAAGTGGACATACCATATGCATACATATACAAGTGGCAACACTCCCAAACCTGCCATATAGATTTATTGCATCATCTGTTGCTCAGGCAAAATTCATTAGCTCTTTATGCCTGTATGCAACTACAGGAGAGTGTGCATGTGTGTATTCACACATCTGCTTTCCATCGGTACACCAAGGAAATCCTACACAGTAGACACATGAAAACATCTTTACAACCTGTACCAAAGTGTTAGACAGAAAGAATTTGAGAGGGAGAATTTTTTCCTCCCAAAAGGAGGACCGAGCTGAAAAAAATGAATCACTACATACCAAGATTGTTTCACACTTCAACTGTTGGTAGGTTTGGTTTAAGGGCTAAAACCATCAAGTCAGTATGAAGTATACAAGAGACAGGTGTTTTTAGTAGGAATTACTGACCAGGACCATACCAGCTTCTTGAAAAACAACTCAAAGGAAGCTCAGGTCTATTATCAAAGTCTCTAGTGAAGACTGGAGTGACGCTGTTTTCTTTGATTAACTACACGCAGAGCTGCAATATGCAAGATTTTATTTTCTATACAGAGCTGTGTCTACACTAAGCAATAAGGGAGGCCAGCTTTGAAATGTTAAGAAAAAAAGAAGCTCCCAATTACTTGTTTGCATTCTCCATTCACTGAATCTTGTGTCATGGGACAGGCCAATTCAATTTAGAGTGGTAGGTGCCCCAAGGACCTAATGAAGACAGTAGTTTCCAGCTCCAATCCACCTGGCAGGACTCTCTGCACTACACAAAGCTCCACCACAGGCACTACGTTTTGTTGATTCAAGGAGCTGTTAAATCAAATGGGGCCAAAAGAGTGCCTACAGATGTTGCCTTTAACACCAGACTGCAAAATAACTGTTTTGATCGTGAGCAACCTGCAAACTAGGGACTATCTTTAACTTCAGTCTCAACCTCAGTGGTGAAAGCATTCTATCAACAATTCTTACAAAAGGAAGAATTTGGGTAGATGAGCTGAAAGACACAGCCAGTTTAATTTCTTTTTAAGTCACAGAAAAGGGAGGACTATCAGTCTCCACACGATGTGAAGGGTCAGAGTGCTCTCCTAGCCCTGGGTACTCTTAACAGACTTGTGCATTTCAGCCACAGTTCTGGTCTTGAAGTAAGACGTATGGGTCTGAAGGGGGTTTAAAAAAATATATACAAGTGGTATTCTAAATAACGTTGTTGAGGGAAAAAAAAAAAAAAGACAAATAATGGGATTCTACAAAACCAGTACCCTGTATCTACAGATATCAATGCACATCTTAACTAGTTGTTTCTTCCATGAACTGCATTTAGCATAGCAGTTTTTCATGGAGAACTCCTGTGCCCAAGATTAATTTCCACGAACGCCATAAACTACTTGGGAGAGAATTTATAAACGAAACCAAGCGGGGAACAGTAGACTTTTTCAAAGCTACTAGAAATCTACAGGCACAAAACAATCCTCATACACACATTTCCTCAGTCACTTGCTCTTGTCAAATAGCTTTAATTATTGAAATTTTCCTGGCCCAACATTCCTCTTCCAGATCTTTTCATGCCTCACACAAGTCTTTCAGGACAGTAAGTGCAACAATCACAAATCATCAGTGTATATGAAATTCTGAGAGTCAGGTAGTTATTCTAGTTATTTGCCACTGTGTTTTCTTTTGTATTTCCCCAAACAATTTCCGGTAATCATGCACAGATATAATTTTATATAGAACACTTAAAATGCTGAAGGAGAATCATTGTGAAGCTGATGAAAATGGAGTAATTCCTAATATTGACCTCTTTACACACTTTCAGTAGTTTATCTTCAGACAGAGATGACAACATCATCTAAGACAGAAATGTTATCTTACTGATAAGCAGTTGTTACATTTTTCCATATGACAGTGTTTTCTTTAGCACAATAAAAATAATTTCTATGACCTTTATTTCCATTTATTGTTTGAAGATACTAACTGAAATTACAAACAGGGAACAGGAGCAAAGAATATATACATTTGTACATAGTTACCGTACTACAGATATTTTAAAAATGTCTAAGTGAGGGTGATTTTATAGCAAGGAAAATAGTGGGTAATTTTAACCTACCACTTGAAAAGCTCTCTCACAAAATACTCAAATCAACTCTGATTAGAAGCCATTTCACTTGACTAGTCTAAGTGAGATATTCTTGTCTAGGTCCTTTGTCATAACATCATTTAACACAAACCAAAAGCTACCCTTTCTATCTTGATGCTTGACAACCACGACCTACGCTGAAATCATGCCTTTATCAGCAGTGCCATTTTTCCTGTCCGGTGTAATTTCCTGTCCCCTAAACCTGGGACCCTTCCTGCCAATGTGTGCTCTGACCTGGAGAGCTGAGCAAAGCTAATACGCTAGCATGCATTTTGTGATGGCATTTCATAGCAGCCACTAATAGGTGAAGTGTCCAAACACATCAGGCCTCCAAACTCTGTTCCAGAGGATTTAAACCACTGTGTTACATTTGGCCAGAAATGTTGGCAAAATACTGATGAGATATGACTTATGGAAAGCCAAACCTCAGCAAAGTGCTCCATCTTAAAAGAATTGTTTCAATTTACAGTCAGAGACCAAACATAGATCTAGTGTTTGTTGTTTGGCTGCCCTTTCCCCAGTAAAAGATTGCACAGCGCACTGCAAGATACCATTCATGGTAGGACCAGATTGCAACATGAAGAACAGCTAAAGATTAGAAATAATAATAATCCAAAAGGTTTCACAGGAATGTTTTTCAGAACATCTATTCTCAAACCATGTCTTCTCACTTCAGAGCAGATTCCTCTGAAGAATGGTTACTTTCCATTGAGTTCCCAAGGTCTCCTTCTCTTGGAGACTAATGGGCTGTCTTCACTCAGAGTCAAACCTTCTTCTGAGTTAGCACACACATGCTTTTCAAATGCCACCACCCTCTACTTGCTGCTACATCTTTGGTCACCATGAAGCAGAACAGAAGTCACTGTGATTGGCATAAAGCAACCAGCAATGCCAGAGACTCAGCGCTGCCTACAAATGCCACGCATAAGCTGGATCACCTCCTCGCTGCTGCAAATGATGCAACACTGACCTGTAGAGCAGGAGTCAACATGAAGAACAGGGTTGTTGGGTAGCATCTAGTTAATAAATCCAGCAACCTTCAGCTTTAAAAGGAGATAATTCAGCAGCAATAGGGCTGTCCCAAAGCCCAATCAACCTTCATTAATGATACAAATCCATTAACGTTATACAAATACAATATATTTTGGTTGCTAGGAATACCCCTTTATTGATAAGCAATGTAAAGTTGAGTGGGGAAACTACTTTTTAAAGCTACTTTTGAAATCAGTCTAGCAGGAATTTTTAAATTAATCAGTGATAACTCATGTAAAACAGCTGACACCTGCATTTCCTACAGCCATAAATTAGAAACACTTCTAATACATCGCTAATTCTGAACTTCCAGAAAAAAAAAAAACAAAACCAAAAACTGCAAAACAACAAGCAAACAAAAAACCAAACCTACACAAAAAAAAAAGCCACACAAACAAAAACAAAACCGCACACAAAACCAACCAAACAAAAACCAACAGAGACACTCCTTGCTAAAATTAATTCTTTGGGACAGGAAATCTGTGAAACAAGAGCTTCCTTTTCCCCCTTGCTTAAGTAACAAGAGTTAGAATTGGCCACAGAGGGAGAAACTCCATAGCAGTGAAAGCTTTCAACATCCCACAAGAAAGCAAGCCAGCATAGGGGAGGAAGGTTTAAGTAACTACAGTTTCATAGTCATTTTTCACATCACAGACTCAACAAATGCCCACTGAGAATGCCACTTTGCCCCAAAAGCCTAGTTTATAACCAGACTTTTTGAATTTTGAAGGAGTTGATTTTTGGTAATAAAGGCTTTAACATCATGTTCTGCAATTAGAAAAGTTTCATTATCTCGGTCTGCTGGTACATGTGGATGATTTCGTTGTTTTTAAGAGCTAGCAGAATTTAAACCACTAGGCAGCTCCACAGGAGTGAGGGAGATTGAAAATGGAGAAAAAAACCTGGGGGATGGAGGGTGGAGTGTGGCATTCCATAGATCAAATGATATCAAATAGATCATTGTACATACTTGTTCCTGGTCCCACTGCATGCCACAAGCAATATGATAGCAGATCCTAAATCTGTCCAAAAGGAAAAAGCCATTTGGACTTGTTGCAAAAGCTTAAAGATAGGGAAAGAAAGGAAAAAAAAAAAAAAAGTAGAGCCAGAAACTCCAGACCTGAGCTATTCTGAAGACCTCCTTGGCAAAAGACAAGGAATGCCCTTTGCTACCAGATTAATTCTGCAAATACATGAGACTGTTCAGCCCAGCACCTGTAAGCAATGCCACAACAAGAACAGGTCGCTTGACTTGGCACAAGGCAGGACTACCTCAGCTGCCCTCCCTGGGACTGCCGAGGTAGTTTAATGAATATGTATACATGCCAGCAAGCAACAGACAATCAAAAGAAATCTGAGATTCTTTTATTTTACCCATATAAAAGACAAACAAAGCTGTTTTTTGTCTGCAGTAAGTTTAGGCAGACTGGTATAGGAGCCTTAACCTATGGCTCTTTTTTCCCATTCAGTGATGAAAATGAACCACACACATCAACTGTAAATAAGATCACCCAGAAACGGTAAGAGTTTCATAACTACCCCTTAAAAGGGGAGGAAAGAATAGAGGGGAGAGATAAACTGATGTACAGAAGGAAGGGATGGAGCTGTCTTTAGTTTCTCAGCAAGAACATACTTGTGAAGACAAAGCTACAGCTTATAAACCGTATTTTCCTTAAAATCTGTATACATCAATCATCATCCTGAAGTCCTTTTACTTCTGGGTTTAGTTTTTTTTTTTTCCCCAGGTAGCTACCTTTTTCTCATCTTTGAGCTAAAGAGAAAAGCCATGAGAGTCCACCTCTGGCCCCAGGAGTGGCTGGAAAGTCCTGCACTGGAGCTGAGCACCACAGCTGTGGTTTGAGGTTAACCTCAGGCATTGGGAGGCTGGGGTGAAGCATTGCCTGACATCACGTTTAAAATCAGCCACTTGCTTTTAACCAGATGGCCACCACAACACAGCCTTCCCCTTGAAAACCGCAAGAGGACACTATGTTTCTGGCTTAACTTTCCCATTGCCCCTGAGAAAGCTAGAGGCTTGGTCAATAAACGTGTCCACCATATTCACTCCTTAATGTTATGGCAGTGGTAACAATCTACCCATGTATTAGATGCAATGAAATCAGACATTAAATCTACATTCTGGTGCACTTTGATTTATGCCATTTCCAGCTGACAATTTTTGCTTGATAAAGCCCTGCCTAAAGGCTGTTGCAAGGCCTGCTCAGTATTTGTGTGGGTCAGCCCATCTCCAGAACAGGTCTTGGCTGGGCTGAAAAGGTACCCAAGGCAACAAGCTATCCCTGTGGCACCCCTTCTGCTGGTAGAATGGGGATTGCACTTAGAGGAAACACTGCAAGTCTCATGCCCAGGAAGCCTGGCTGACATGAGGTTAGCAGCAGTCTTTTTTGAGGCCAGCAAACCATTTGGGAGAGACAGAAGAGGGGGAAGGCATCAGGTTCTGGGGGGAGAGGGAGGAGGAGGGAATTCTAAGAGCACTTGGACATGTCAGGGATATCTGGTTTCAGTGTATGTTTTAGAAGAGGAATGGCATGCTTAAATATGGCCACACACGTCAGTCAAGCAGTGATCTTGATAAAGCTTTCCCCTTGTGGATTATTCCCCATTGAGCTGCATCAATGATTTATCTGCATGAGTCCTGTCACCAAAATGAAAGGCAAGGTGCTTCAGTGAAGGCACTCACTTGTCACCATTTATTTCAGAACATTTTCTGGGTAGTGATGCTGCCTAACAGTACTGTCTCACTTCAGACCTCCAAGTTCAAAAGGGCCCTTCCTAGGTCCAGCTGGAGACAATGCCCATTTACCTGCACAGCTGCCCAACTAGAGGCAGAGTTTACATCTAAATGTTGGAAGAGTACAGTTGTTCCCATCTATGATGCTATTAGCGCAGATTGGAAAATGTCAATTAGGTGTAAGTGTTTCGTACTGATTAGCTGTTAAGATTCTATGTATACATACCATGGGATAATAGTTATTAAGTATTCAAATGACTCATCTACTTTGCTGTGCACTAGGTCTTGCTCTTTCTCTAAAATGAGCTATGATCTACAAAACAAAGGATAAGGAAAAGAAGGGAAAGAGAGGCAACTCACAACAAGGAGTATCTGCCTAATAATAATCTCAGGAGTCACAGCTGCAAGGCCAAGAAACCAACAGCATGAAAATAACTGCAGGAGAAAAATAAGGGGGAAATACTGCCCCAGGGTCTCAGTGGCTTGGGGGGGAGCAGACTCTTAACCTTACTGAGGCATCAAGGATCTTAAAATGTGCCATGCACCAACAGCACCTGGGGATCTTCTGAAAGCCACAAGTTTGGTCAGAAATCTGGCAGATGCCCACCTTAGTAGCTAAGCGTGTTCCCAGGTTCAGCAATGATGAGGAGGTCTATGCTATAGAGAGTTAAGAAAAATCCACAAACTACTTCCCAGCATGCCAGCCAAGCACAATAGAAAAGGAAGCTGTTCTGTAGAAAAGGAAGCTATTCTGAGACAGCCTCACCTCATAGCAAAGTCCATCTCTGAGGTCAGGTGGGTGGCCTCTTCACTAGAGATAAGGGCCAGCCTACAGCAGGTGACATGAGCTGGTTGCATGTAGCTGGTAACTGTCTTCATTCCTCTAACCTCGATCCGTCAACTGAATCCAGAAGGGAGGGATGAAAAGGTCAGGTTCAGTATTGTACATATTGCTAGATGCAATACAAGGCAGTTGAAGACTGACAATCACAATCCTACTTCAGTCTCTGTGTCATCCTGCTTTGACTCAAATGCATGTGAACATTTGTAAAAGGAACTTCAACTGAGTATGCCATAACATTATTATGTTGAAACTCATTATCCCCTGAAATAAAGATGGTGATGCTTCTCATGCTGGCAGTCACAAAAGTCTTCATAGGAAGTGAATTTACAGAATAAATTTAAGCTTCAACACCATCTTTCCCCAGTCAAAAATTTGTGCACCAAACAAATAGTTTACATAAAGTTCAGATATTTAGCTCATGTGAGCAAAAACCAATTAAGAAAAAATTCTAGCTTTAGAATTTTCATTCACTGCATATATTTACATACTGGAAAAAAAATCATCAAGCTCTTTAAGAGGTGGTAAGATGCAACTAAGTGATGAATCAACTTTGTTTATTCAAATTTGTGGCTAACAGTTACTTTGTAAATATTTTCTTCATGTGTATTTGTCTGCTTATTTCCTCTTCAATGTATTTTTGTATTCAGAAATTGGACCCTCAATAACATCTAACGGGTGAACTGAATGGCCATACAGTAGAAGATATGAATAAAGCACAATCTTTTACTCAGAATGCTTCGTATTGCTCCAACAACACATTAAACAAAACCAGAACAGGGCTTTCACAAGAATCATAACACTTTCAGGCAAATGCAGCAAGACCCTAGTCAGGGAAACCACAGGAAAAATAAGGTTCTAATAAACCTATGAAAAAACCCATATCCTAAATCTTCAAATTTTAGGGTAACTAAAGACTGATAAATTGTGCCTGTCTTGTGTAAGGCTTTCTGCAAGAGCACACAAGGAAGCTCAGCCAGCTGCTGCCTTCTACCCCTTACAGAATAGAAACTCTTATTTTCAGAGGTCAGAAACTGACAGAACTCATACCTGTGAAGAAATGGGAAAAATGAAGCTCTAGATATGATGGCCACACTCTTGCCACAGGCTACAACAGGCTCTTTACTGTATTTAGAGCTTTTTCTAGAGCCCACACAAGATGCAACAGGCACACACTCCAGCTTCAAAAATCCTCATTCAGGTACCTTCATTCTGCCAATGCCTCCACTCACTTCAAGGTCAGCTACTTTGGGAAAGAGGGCATATTCTCCATTTTTCAGAAACCACCTGGACCTACAGGATTTAACATCAAAAGCTATTTTTCTTGGTGCCTGATTATCAAGTGTCTGCCATACAAATTTCTGCATTCTCTTTGCCATCAACAGAAACCTGTACAAAGCTATCCTGTGCTCAAATCTCAAGTTTCTCCTTTTCCACAAGAGACACTAGCTGCAAGCATTTTCCCAGGGTTCCAGCCAGAGTTTTTATTCTGCTTACCTGTGTCCTCAATTTGGGAGCTTATCCTCTACTTCAACCCACTGTCATAGTGCAACTATTGTTCCGAGAGATGATTTCATGCCAACACACCAAAAGAGACTCGTATGATGTAAACCCTCTGTTTTAAAGCCAGAGAGATAAAGTTTCCTTTCTGATCAACACTTAACTTACAAAAATGATAACAGAAGTCTTACAATAGCATCCTAAAACTTAGCTCAGCTTAAATACAGAGTTTTCCGATTCCCTGAAGCTTTTGACATAGGGCAGCTCATCTTAGTCACAAACCAAAATGGACACAAAACCCAAGCTTCTACCCTATCTTTTAAAGGATCACCAAGTGCTCTGGAAATAGACTTTTTTTTTTAAAAAAAAAAACCTCAAGGGTCACCGAGGCACAAGTGATTCTCTGAAATGAGCCAGAAAATTCTTTCTACCTGGATGTGATACTATCATTCTGCTGTCCCCAGAGCCTTCCAAGAATTAGCTACAAGGAAATGTGACATTAAATGCATAGGTAGTGTGCCTGTGTAAATGTAAAAATTTGTAGATTTTTAAACTAAAAAACAGATGCGTACTTCAGTTCTGCCACAAGACATTTTAGAGTGTTCCAAATGAATACTATTGTACAGTATTAAAAAAAGGCAGTACAGTGGGTATTAAATGATTCATTTCAGTTTGACTTTTCATTCTAATTACAGAAGTTAGCAAAGATGTTGGGATAAAACAGATTTAGAAGAGCACTATGATAGCAAGCAGATCCCCAACTAAGACAAACTGACAGAATAAGCTTCCACAACCTTTATGACAGACAAATTTTGATCTATTAACCTTCACGTGCTGAATTTTTAGCCAAAGAATTCAGAGAAACAGATGACTCCACACAACAGGACAGATGTTACTGACTAGCCTACCCAGCCCTCCCTCCTACCACAACTCATTTCAAAACTCCTAATGCATGGACTCCTACTTGATTGTGACTTCTTATTTCCAAGGAGTGATCATAAGCATGAAAAATGTTATATTCCAGTGGAAAGGTGTAGAGTAAGCCAGAAAATTCATGCTGGACAAGGTCTTTGATCAGGGAGGTGAAGACAGGTTTGCAATGCTAGTCAGGAGATTACTAACAACTACAGCAGTTTATTATCTATTAGCAAGGGAAATAAGTCCCTAGGACTGTATCGTGGTAAGGTAAAACCAAAAAGTTTCCTGGCTAAGGGCATTTCAACCCTGCTTCTTTCCTGTTAGAACAGGTAAGGGTAGCACACAGTCCCAAGCCTTGTGAGTCAAAAGCACCCACATTGCTCTCTCATTTAGGCTGGTGCCAGCTTTAAAGCATGCAGTTCAGTGAGGTATGAGAGCGATGGGCGCGAGAAGACAGGAGAGAAAAGAAACTGCCTGAGAATGATAAAGAACAAAGAACTGGTATTAAAACTAGGAAAATTCATTAGGTCACTCATATCACAGGAGACCGAGATTGAAAGCTGTAGATAGAAACAGTTCAGTCAAGGACAGTGATATTTCCTTGCCTGCATAATTTGTATGTAGACAGCAAAAGCAGGAGAGAATTGCAGGGAGTTGAAGAGATGATCTTATATTTCAGCCAGCTACATGGCTTGCTCTGAGATCTGAATATTCTTCCGGCTTGCGCCACTGTACTCAGTTGTGTTACTAGTCATTTATTCCAAGATTTTGATAGCCGATTACCAGTCACACGTTGCTCATTTGCTATGAGTGCCTGGCATCCCAGTGCATGGAAGAGAGCCATAGCTGTGCCTCTATAATGCTACAGAATATGCCAAGCACACAGCAAAGCAGACAAGGTCTTAAGAGTCGCAAATTAGCATACAGTCTTGAATCTATTTACTCCATAGCACAGTCCCAGTACTTACAGCAATGACATGAAATAAGATTCATGCTTGCAAAGAACTTTTTGCAAAGGTACTTTACCAATGAGCACCACGAAAGTCTGGGAAAGTAATTCTGTACTTGGGATTTGAATAGCACATGATAAACATGGCATCGGACTGCATGTTGAACAGTGGGGAGAAACTGAAACACTGAATAGTTGTTCATTAAGAGCGGCGCTATTCATTCTGCACACTAAAGAGATACTCAGAAGAAACACAGCAGTGACCACGTATTTAATATGCATGCCCATGAAGGAGACTTGAGCTTGCAAAGACAACACTATTGTATTATTTTAGCAGGCCTGACCTTGCAAATTTCATCACGTTCTCCATGACTGAAGACAGAAACACATGTATTTATATGGCTAATTCTTCTTTCACTTGCATTTAGCAGTCTTCAGCGAGATCAGGTTCTAAGACGCTGGGCGCTGTATGTGCAAAGCAAAATCCTATCTATTTCCCCAGGGAGAATATAGCACCACACCTCTTGGCAAGCTAAGATTTTAAACTGTCTGTGCAGTTCAGTCTAGCAAATGTTGCAAGCATAGACCAATACTTAGCTAGTATATTTTTCTGACAAGTAAGCAAGTCAGTTTTCATAGATCTTCAGCTTCAAGAAGATGAAATTTTTGATTGCAGACATGGTAACAATTTATTACCTTTTTTTTTTAAACAGGATTTAACATTACCCTATCCTTCCAGAGACAGAATTCTGTACTGTCAGATCATACTCACACACATCTGCTCATCCAAATATAAAATGACCTGGTATTTGAAATTAGCAGTGTCTTAAACCGAAGTCAGTTAAGGCTAAAAATATAACAGATATCAGCTGAACAGAGTATTGGAAATTTACCCCCTGTTGAAAAGGACATCAATTCTTTTGCCCTTTATTCATGGCTTCATTCTTGCTGATAATGAAAAACACCTTTATTTTTATCCTTTCACACCCATGGTTAGCCCATGAGAGAACTGCTCACCAGAAGCATATCAAATTCATTCATTCACTCTGGCAGCAGGATAAAACAGAACAAATTGATGAGCTTAAGGAAAGGGTATTGGCATGATAAAAATTAAGGAGTTATCAAGATTCTTTCTAAAAATGCACTGAACATCATAGGCACACTGTGTGAATAGGTGTCACTAGAGATGAAGTCAGATGCAGAGCATGAGACCAATACATATGCTTAACATTCTCTTCATCATGCAAGAGATCTAAGGCCAGTGAGAAATGCACTAGAAATGTTAGAAGAGTACGCACACCATTCTGAGTTCTTCCTTTTACCTGCTTATCAGCAGCAAAACAAACTGCATAAGGAAATAAAGCTTCTCCATCCAATCTGGACCAGTGCCAAGATAAACTAAGCTACAAATCCCAAATAGAACTGATTCTTGATTTTAATTAGAGGAGGAATGCTCAGGCATTAGTTTAAAACTGGAGCTCTCTGACTATAAGACTCAAATTACTCCCAGGTGACTTCCGCACAACAGAGAAGCAAGAGGAATGGCCATTCAAGCAGCAAGCATCTCCAAAACACAAAATACTCTCACCTAGCTACACTCAGTCCAATTGGGCTGGCAAGAACCACTGATGTCCACCTTCTCTCTACAATAATGGAGTACATCAGCTGGAGGAACACCACCTGTACCATCAGCATAGGGAGAAGGCATGAGCACCAGTGCCATCATCACCACCATTACAAGAACTCTCCTCCCAGGGCCACTGTGACCAAATTTGAAAACTACAGTAATAGTCGCTAGGGAGTGAACTCGGAGTGACTTTCTTGTTGCTTATGGACTTCACTAAACATTCAACAAGCAGTTGTATACACAGCCTCAAGCATACACATGGTATCTGTGGTACCTCAAGAACAAGGAAAGCTGAATAAAGTTTGGCTCTTAAGGTTTTAGCTTGAAAACATTTTAGGGGAGATGAAAATGTAGAAAAAGGAGAGTATGACAAATCTTTACTCTTTGCCCACAGGGACATCAAGGTGGATCTCCAAATATGAAGGATACAGGGCAAATAAAAAAAAAACTTAAGCACTGTAGAATTACTGGGTTAATGGGTCTGCCAAATGGCAGCACAGTGCCAGCAAAGAGTTCTGGCTGCAAAAAGCCCTTAATCCCAATGAATAACTAACCGAGAATAACGTCAGCAAAACAGATGTTACGGTGAAATGCTCTTAAAGTCAACTAGAAGAACAACTGCCTAGAGGTGGAAAGCAATACTTTCAGCCCAAACTCAAAATAAAGAGCAGGACCCGACATCACAGTTTAACTCAAATCTGCCACCATCACTTTCTACCTTAAAAATGGAATGTATGAAGGAGGAAGACAGAAGCAGCAAAGGAAAGAAGCAACTGGTCTTTTCAGAAATACAGCAGCCTACCACTGGAATAAATTTGAGAATTGGGTCCAAATGTTTTCCAAAGATAAGATCTGAAAATCAGTAACTGTCTATACTCAATGCTTCTCACTTTCCACTGAGGTGGAAAGAAATACTAAATGCTAGCACAGAAAAACTGTTGAAGAAAAAAAAAACAACTTCAGAGGCAATGTACCAGAGAAGCTCTATTACGCTCTGCTAAGCTGTTTAGTCTAGTCAGAATTGCCATCAGATACTTCCAGTAGAAAAAGAGCTGTATCTTCCCTGCAACTTGATCAGGCCTGAAGTCCTCACTCCAACCAGAACCTCTCAGAGAAGAAAAACATTTTACAGTGGATTAGAAATGCCTGATCTGGCTTATTTTCTTTGAAGTGCCTGTTACACGGTGTATTCTCTTAAAGCTCTTTATTCAGACTCTGCTCCTCCTCCTCTCAACCATTTACTTTTTCTTTCTTCTGCAAGTTTAGAAGAAAAACCTTGAAGCTATATGCACCAGCACACAAAGATGCAAGGAGGATAGATGACCAACTAGAAAAAAAATTATTCAAGGGATATTTCAATAACCATTTTTAAAACAGCTATTTCAAGGACTTAGGGCAAACAGGATACAGACAGCTGGGAGCATCCATATGACAGATGCATCAAGTTAGTCTTTTACAACTTACATTGTTCTGCATTAACAGATGGATTACTGGGCAGTTATTAAAGACAAGAAAATCCCCCAGCTTTGCCCACACAAACAGCAGGTAAAATGGTCCAGAGCCCTCTAGTCAAAAGTCAGATAAACTGTGGATGAGCAAGAAAGAGGCATCCTGCTTTATCGTCAAGAACAAAGTTGTAATTCTCCTACTTGTACTACTCCAAAAAATCTGTCACTGCACAGAGAGAAAGAGCTATAGTTACCACACTCTAGAAATTCCCAAATGTGGCCTTTCCCTCCAACAGCCTCATTAGACTTCTGCCAGGAAAAAAAAACAAAAAAAACACACAACCAAAAAAACACAGCTCTGAGGAGCAGAACAAGCGCACAGACCAACACACACTCCTTTGAGCTCAGTCGTTTATGAGACACTTTGATGGCAATCAATAAAATGCAGTTGGTTGTGGAGGAACTGTCAAACAGCAGCTCATTTCATCTCACACCACTCTCCTATGGAAATCTGCTATGATACACCTACAAACAACAAAGTACTTGAGTACATATTTGGAGTGACCCTCTCTCATTGCCAGAAGCTTTCTGCACTGTAGAGGAGTCAATTTTCTATCTTGCTTTTTGTTGGAAAAATGAAAGCTTTTCCTCAACATGGAGTACCACAAAGCATTTCTGACATGCATAGGCATGTCAATTTTGTTGACTCTTGGCACATCTGCTTCACCAACTGCTTAGATCTTGCATGCCATTGCAGTTCTAAGTCTAAAACACCATCCCTCCCTGCCAAACACAAATAGGATCTTATATTTTGCTCTCTCCATAATTTTTCCATGTATCAATACCTACCTTTTGCCCTCTCAGTCCTGGGGGGGGGAAGCCCTGAACCAGATTGGTGTTGCTTGCACTGGGAAATGTTCACTGCCCACAGTTAATCCTGACAGCCCTATCTTCACCAGCACTTCTTCTAACAGCACCTTTTTTCCTCGGTGTACTGGAGCAGAGTTCAAACCATTGGGAAACTGTCACTTTGATGTCTCATAGTGGAGCTCCCCACATTCTACAAAGGCTGCCACCACTGCTACTGCTGGAAGTCTGTTCTTCCTATCCATGTAGCCCTGTACTCCAAGCATACAGTGACTAGATACTCCCCTCTCCTGACACGGAGGTCCCCCTTACTCTGTCCTTCTCTTGGGAGATACCAAGAGACAGGAAAAAAAAAAAAAGACTGAAAACAAAAGCTTTCAACACAGTTTGAGATTGCACCACTTCCAAGAAAGTCTGCTCTAGCTTTGATCTATTGATTTCAAGGCCCTTAATGTGGGAAGCTGAAATGCAAGTTTCCTCCACACAATTCTAAAATGAAAAAGAAAACCCAGTGTGACACTGGAGAATTAAGAGCTGCACTGAGAAACTACCAAATATTGAGTGGGGCAGAAAAACCACAAGTATCAGATCTGCCTATAACCAAAATATGCACTCAAGAGTCTTGGTTGGAAATCCAGAAATAAAAAGAATTAAAACTATTATTCATCAGTGCTACATCAGAGATGATAGCAAAGTACTGTGAAGGGAAATTAAGGGATAAAATCCCACAAGAACTGGTAGACACGTTTTCTATTAAATCTTACTGGAATGTCACCTCAGAGCTACCCCTGTGAATTTTCATTAAGTTATCCCACAGATATCTACAACAGCTTTGCTTAGTTTCTCCTCTGAAGGTCCTATCAAGAAGCAAAATGGGAAAAAGGAATGAAGTAGCAAAGCACTTAATAAAAAATGAATCTGAGTAATAAGAATGTGGATCTTTTTGCTAAGGACACTCTTGAGAAAGCTGTACCACCAACTGCAGTGCATCCTGTATACATGAGGCTGGAATAAATCCACTTTGATATTCATCCTTGAAGATCACCCATACCAATTGAACATCTGTAAATCTAACTGCTTCCTGGGATAAAAGAATCATCAAAAGATAAGCAAGGTGAAATTACTTTGCAATTACTTCACCAACTTTATTTTTAACCCCTTCTCCCTTTATGCTCATCTCCTCACAGGAAATATCTAATTTCTCAACTGTGCCAATCTCTTGGATTGGCACAGATTAAGCTCTGGATGACAGGAACTGCAATGCAACAGCTGCCTATGATGGAACCACCACACAACAGCCACCACCTCTGCTTTCAAAGTGGCCATGTGACTGAGCCATCCTGAGAGAACACTGCCTACAGCCCTTACCTCCAGCGAGCAGACGTACGTACCTTGACAGAAAGCACCCATAAGCACAGCACCCTTGGCTGAGGAGCAACACAGGCAGAGCGGCACTCCTCTGAGGGAAGGAGGAAATAAGGCTCCAGCAAGATTGACGATCTGCATGTTCATAATTAAAATGTTTAGAGGGTACTCTTGCTTCTCTTTAGAAAAGGCAAGCTGTTTCTAATAAAGAATAATTTGAATCACTTAACTTTGTTGACTTATGATTTTTTTCATGTTATTCCAAAACTGAAGGCCCTCTTGTTGAAATAAAAATTGAGTTTGAGAGGGGTAGGATGTTAGGCTAAGCTTTTATATAATTTCTTTCAACTCAGGCAAGAGTCACCTTTATGATTCATTGATTCTGACACCTTTTTATTGTCAGCATATTTTTTTTCTGGAATACAGTTTGTTTTAGTGGCTATCTTTAATTAATCCAAACACTGGCAGAAGACAACACTGCACATGCATGCTCCCAAATCAGAACTTTACTTTTTCCAAATCACTAAAAAAAAAAAACAAAACACCACACCACACATACACACAACTTCCCAGAATCAAGAAAATTATAAACAGGAAAAAAAAACCCACTTACATAGCTGCTGTCAGTTTTTTTTCCTGTTTAGATTATATATTTACAGTTATGCTTCTGGACCAAAAGAAAATTTGCAGAGTTGTTTTTGTAGCAACAATGTGTGACAGCCCACTGAAATGAATCGCAACAATCACACGGAAACAAAGCCAAGGGATTCAGCACTGAACGCACTGGCACCCTGGGCACCCCTGCCCACACGGGTCTGACAGAGATGAGGCAGTCACTTCTGCCTCTCCTTTCTTCTCTCCTCTTCCCCAAACCCAGTCATTACATGCTCACTGCCAAATAGCAGGCTTTAGCTAACACACCATAGCTCATTTTTTAAATTGGAAAAAACCCTGGAAGATACAAGAAAAACTGTAAATAAAGGCAAGCAGTTAGTAATACTTAAAACAAGGCCTTATGATAGAAAAATGGAGGGGAAGACCTTAGTGCTTTTCCTCAGACTTTGAAGCTTCCTTTCTCTGACAGCAAACTGAAGAACAATCACTTATTTAAGAATTTTCTAGAGTAGCAGACATTTGGATGAAGGATTTCCAGAGTTCAGCTGAGAAGGATTTTGAAGGGAGCCTCCAATACATCAATATCAGGTATAAAACATACACCACTGATAGTCAAGGAATGAAATCATTCTGAGTTCTGTAATTTCCTAGAATATTTATAGGAAATTGAAGACTACAGTGATAGGTTTGGACTGGAGGGTTACACTTGTTTTAAGACATTGTAGCAAGGCCTCTAAATTCCACCAGAGCTACGATCTTCTGCTGTGATACTAACAGCATAACAACCCTGGGCATTTCATTGAAAACAGTGCTTGCAAAGCATCACAAAGAATTTAACCTCAGCCCGGTGTCCTCCATAGCCACACAACCATTCTGCTCCCACCTGAAATCAGTTATTTATGGGCATCAGCTTCTGCTTACAGAAACGCAAGACTGCACTTCTTACATCACAGCAAAGGTTACAACTCTTCGCACCAATCTGTGGCCTGCTCCTGAAACACAAATCCATATGAATTTCTTGGCCTTATAGTTTTATTGGCAAGGTCATTTGGTGCTTTTTTTTCCTGCCACACTGTGAATAGGAAGTTCCAATACTGGAAGATACACTTCTTCATCTACAGTTCACAACTTCTCCTTCCAAGAGTCCCATCTTCTGTAAGGGACTTCACATGATACAGCACTATCAGGCATTATCAATACCGTATGTTAAAGCCCTTGTCCTGAACTTTTGCTGAATGTATCAGATCTAAAATAATTTCTAGGAACTCTTGTGTATTAATCTTTGTACAAATTTCAGCTTCTCACTGTTGGTAAGAAAAGCCTGAATCACAGCAATGTATAGTCTGAGGCACAGAAGGCAGGTAAAAGCCTAATTTATCTTTTAGATGATAATGCAGTCCAGATAGAGACGTGCTCACTATTGCAATACTGCCCTGAGATCTACCAACACCTACATGAAAGGAAACAATATATTTACAAGCTCATGATGAGGACCCCTGTTGTTCTGTACTACACAGAGTATCTGCAGTCACTTTCCCCAGAGCTTCTAGATAACTGGAGGGCTGGGATTCTTCTGAGGCCCATGGAAAGGTCAGATGGAAATAGGGAGATTTTGGAGGTTGGAATAATATAGGGAAAAGACATCAGAGAGAATTTTGGCTTTCATGCTGTTCCTGAAACTCCTTGTGGGATCACTTAGTGTAAAAATCCCTGTCTTGTTTCCAGCATGAACCAGGATCACAGAGAAAACTCTGTGGAGAGATTAATGAAGAACACTTCCTTCTACCTTAGTCATTCAGCCATACAGAGCAGAATTAAAGAATTGCTTCCCCTGCCTCCACTATGCTGCTCCTTAGTCTGTGAAGTGCTCTGTGAATAACTGACAATGACACCAGAGCCAAGAAGCCACAGCAGTATCATTTTTCAAAATCTTAGCTTGTCACAGTTGATTTTAAAATCAAGCTGTCTTTGATACTAGGCATGAGACCTCAAAACAGCAAAACGGGGTTTCTCTTCAAATGGGCAAATGACGTGGATTTTCTCCTTTCCTCACCAAGAGGTCACTAAACTATTTTAAACCCATTTTAACATCAGATGCAAGTTCTATTATTAACTCCATTGTTAAGCTAGCCATTCTGCTAAGGTAAGGATTACTAACAATAAATATTATATATACCCACAATAAAAAAAAACCAACAAATGACACAACTAGTTAATAGCAGCAAGTTATACTAGAACTGGAGTGACTATCAAAGGAGAGAATTCTTATAACCAATAAGATGAACAAAAAACTTCTTAAGGATTTAGCATCTGAATTCTCAAGAATTAAGCCGGCACATCGTCTTCTCAAGGCCTGAAAAGCAAGGGAAATAATTTAAATTCCTTGTTGGTCAATTACAGCAGTGCAGAGTGAACTAAGTAACAAACAAAAAAACCTCTCATCAAGCTAAGGAAATCAGTCTTACTTACAGTTTTCTAAAATAAAACACTGTCAAGAAGTCATAGATACACAGACTAATTCAGGTTGGTAGGGACCTCAGAAGGCCTCTAGTCCAACTTCCTTCTCCATGCAAGTGCAGCTCTCAGGTCTGATCAGGCTTTTTTCCAATTTTGCCCAGTTAGACGTGAAACATTCTAGGAATCCGATCTAGGACTGATCCCCGAGTCCCGTTGGGCAACCTGCATCAATTCTTGACTGGCCTCATGGTGAAGAAACTTTTCCCTATGACAAGTCATAACTTTGCCTATTTATTTTATGACAAGTATCTCACCCTCCTGCTTTGTACTTCTGAAGAGCCTGGCTCTGTCTTCGCAAAAACCTGCCCATAGATACCAGGAGGCTACTCCATGTCCCCACAAAGATACCTTGTGAGAGAGTGAGTGATGGAGCTGGGCTGCTTCAGGAGAGGTAAGCTCACTCATCCTCAACCAGCCTGGGGGCTCTCTGTTCAACTCCCTCCAGCTTACCAACATCCCTCCTGCTCTCTGAGACCCAAACCCATATGTAGTATTTCAAACAGGGGCTAGAAAGTGCCAAATAGAAGCAAACAACCACTTCCAGCAATTTACCAGCTCCAGAATAACCATGAAGGGCTAACCTCTCCTGCTGCCAGGACACTGCAGACTAGTGCCAAGCCCATTGTTCCAGAGGCCCCCCCTAGGTCCTATCCAGTAGAGCTGCTGCCCCAGCAGTCATCTCCCACCCTGTCCCAGTACATTTATTCAGTTTATAAATAAAAGGCAGTAACAGGCAGGGTTTGTTTGGGGGGGGGGGGGTGGTTGGGTTGGTTGTGTTTTTTTCCTGTTTAAGGGCG
>JANHFX010029187.1:0-25701 GCA_027560015.1 Chloroceryle amazona | reverse complement strand
GGTGCAGAAAGTAAAAGGCCACACTGGCAGGGAGGCAGGGAGGAGTGGGCAGGCAGGTGACCCCAAACTGACCAACAAGGTATTCCATCCCATATACGTCATATTCGGTATAAAGCAGAGAGATCTGGAGGGTCTATGGGTTTTTTTGTTAGCTTGCTAGTTTTTGTGGAGTTTTATGGGGTTTTTTTGGTTGTGTTTTTTTTTCCTTTTTTTTTTCTTTGTTTTTTTGTGGGTTTGGTTTGCTTTTACAAGGAGGACTCTGTTCATTCTGCCTTCAATCCCAGTCGGTCTGTTCCTACATCCGGTACCAGAATCTAGAACCTGAACACAGCTCCCATGTGCTGTTGGGCCCAGTCTGGGACCCCCCAGTGACTGCTCTACTGCATCAGTGGTGACAGTGATGTAATTACCATTGGGGGGTTGGGTGCGATAATGGTTTTGTTTATATTTGTACATATTCTATTTTATTATTATTATTCTCATTAAAGCTGTTCTAGTTTCCTTTTTTAATCACTAAGTCTCTCTCCCTTATTTCTTTTCTCTTCCCCTTTGGGGAGGGAGGGGGGTTAACAGAGAGCATCTGTTATAGGTCTAAGGAGCTGCCCTGACCCTAAACCCTGACACCATGACTACAACTCAACTGTTGTACCCAAGGCCTTGAAATACCAAGGGACCTTGAGTGTTGATGGTGAAACAGATTACCCTACAAAGCTCCCTTCTGCAATTTGAAAGGATGCAGCCAGTGGGCAAATTAGGAACGCACTTGTAACACCTCTCAGTATCTGACTGCTATCATTCTGCTATACTCAGACCTGCTCTGTAGGAAGGAAAGCTCCATATCCTGGCTCCAGGCTCAGCCGGGAGTGATGCTGCTGGCTACCACTTCTGAGAGAAGAACCTGCCCTTTAAGGTAATGCAGGGTGCAGCAAGATGACTCTAATATTCACCCTTTGCCTTGGACTTGTGACTATGTCTGGCTTTAGGCTCTGAGACAAGTGCTTGATAGGATATTAATACCTCATCTGTCCCCATATGATCAATGGAGAGAGAAAAAGTTGTAAAGCCTCTCTCTTCTGCTCCTCCTCCATGCTTGAAAAATCCAGGGTGCTTAGGCACTGGAATAGAAGCTAACTTGCTAACTGCATGTTTAGGAGAGGGTGACCTTGAAGGAAAACCTGTTGTGCATTGGAGTCTGTGAGGGCTCTGTGAGAAAAGATTAAATAGCTTAAAAAATGTTACCTAAGTGTTTTGGAAGCTGGTCTATGTGGGTACTAAGTTTGTTAGTGACATCTTCTCATAACACAGCCGTTATCTCCACCTATTCAGATCCCCATCTGCAAAATGCTCCATGCACTAGAAGGATCATGATGTAGCCTGAAAACCATTTCTAGAGAAAGACAGAAAATGGATCCAATCTCCCCAGATGGCTTTGCTTATTGCAAGACCAGAGGGATGGACATGGGCAAAAAATGCTATAGCTATCTTTGTAAACCTCAGTTTAGTGCCATTACCCACTAACCCTTCTGCATGAGTCAAAGCACCTTTAAGCCTTGTGTGATGGGTTAGCATTGCTAGGCAGAGGAACTTAAGAGGATGGATCACACTGCCTCTAGGGTTGTTTTGCTCATCAGAATGACCAAAAAGAAGCTGAAGGAAGCACCAGGTCTTTTGTGCTATACCTTTTTCCTCTGAGCCTGCTCTGATCTTTCCTTCAAGAAATGGACATTGTGCTATTTTAAACGTGTTTTACAGTAATTTGAGTAGAAAAAAAGGGCACTGTGCATCCATTTTGGCAGAAATGTTCATCTGGAACCATGCTGAGTTCTTCTGGAATTTGTGTTTAAGCAAAATGGATCTTATGTTTTGTTTGTTTCTTTTTGTTTGTTTGTTTGTTTTGTTTTGTTTTGTTTTAACAAGAACTACATTTGTCACTATAGCAACTTTGTAAATACTGGTAGCATAAATGTCAGAGGATATTAGTCTATTAAAGACTCTAAAAAAGCTTAGTTTCAAACAGTTATGTGTTTGGGGTCAATTTGTTCCCCTTATGACAGCAGGAAATTGAAGATGTTTCAAAAGTAAAATATGCACTTGTATGAGTCGTCTGGCAATATGGGGAATTGTGCAGGCAACTCAGCCTTTATTTGCCTATCTGTGACCCTATCTATGCAGAAAAGACACATGGGAAACTCTGTAGATGGCTCAGCCTTGAGCTGTCTATAAGACCCAGGCCAAACAGGGCAATGCTGCACCACAGAAAGAACCAAAACCTGAGCTGAGTCTTGCAGTTCCTCAGCAAATGGTATGTCCTGAGTCTCAGTTCAAACCAATATTTGCCTTCCTGAGAAAGTAAGCTAAGGAGAACCCGAAAGGCTTCAGTGGTGGTTTCAGCTGAAAAGACAACTTTTGTATCTCCAGAGGGCATAATCAAATCAGGCACCATTTTGCCACAACCACCTGGGTTGTTTCAGCCACAACCTTGTGTATTCAGACTGTTTAATCAGTCACATAAATCAGGGGATAAAAGTGCTAAGGTTCAGCTTAGATTTTGGGAGTTGCCTCTCCAGCGCTCACCACAGGGAGACCGTTCCCCCTTGGTCAGGACTTTGGCCAAGGTGACTTTTCTAAGATTGAGAGCCCTTGCCTGGAAGGGTAAGTGAAAATTTAGCACGCTGTAAGTTTGCAAATGCAGGTGATTAACTAACACTTGCTTTGTACTATGTTATAGTATATTCTCTCTTTTAAGTTGTAATAGTGCGTTATTCCACTGTATCCATAAAAAACCTGCATTAGTGGCATATTAGACTTCAAATAGATGGCTTACTTGGGCCTTACAGTTAAACCTGGAAGTTCAAATAAATCATTTGTTTAAACCCCACAATCCAGTCTCTTCCCCACAGCACAAAACCATTAAGTTTTACAGAAGCTTCTGTAAAGGTGAAGTATAAGAAATTGAAAAATGAAGTAACACAACCCGGAGAAATTATGTCACAATAGTGTAAAGAGAATTCATTCAGCCTTTCTTTGCAGGCTTTTTCTCCAGAGCCTTACATGAGTTTGTCTTCTTAAGCACGTAACTCCCTTCATTTTACTGCATCCAGACATGATTTCTTATTCTATGAACAATGAACCTGTGCATCCAAATGCTTCTCATTCTCATTACCTAAGCAACTTATTTTATTCTTAAACTCTTTTTTTTTTTTTTTTAATCTGATTTGCTTATATCTTATCTTCTAGTTATAAAGACTTTTTTAAGCAACAAGCAAAGAGGTCTCATTCTTGATAACAATTCCAAAGCCTTATATTTTGCAAAAGACACTGTAGTGTGATAATACTGACTGTGAAAATCAGTCAAAATACATGCCTACCCAACCCCATATCAGTAGGAGTTTGGATGAAAAGAATATAGTAGGCTTACAGCTGTTACGTTTTCTTCTAGACATACATTTCCACTAGTGGCTTCTATAGATTTTGATTCCCACAGTTCTCCACAAAAGCCAACACTCAGGTCATTTAAAAAAGATATTTTGCTGTTTCTTGCATAGATGACCTTTCAAATGACTGAGGCCTCTGGTTAATCAAAACCACAAACCATTGTCCCTGTGAAGAACTTTATCCTCATGAAGACTGAAGACATGAAAAGGTGAAGGTGATGTTTGCAGTAAGCTGAATATAGCAATTCTTGTTCACTATCAGTGACCTGGTGTATGTCATTAGTAATTTACCTGTATATCTTTCACATTCTAGTTTTATGTGTAGGCAGGTGATCTGCAACATGCTTGAATTTTTATAATGTATAGACACCAGAGGGGTAGATTAATTCAGGAGTTCAATGATTCAGTGATCAGCTCAAGACTTGTTCTCCCTGTAATACAATTTTGCCATATTCCTTGTCAGAAAAGAGCACTTGCTGAATGTTAAATAAAGCAATGATACTTGCTCATCCTAAAACAGTGCTGTATTTTCCACTACTGGTTCAAAATACTCTGAAGTTACATCAAAAAATCTCCAAAAGAGTTTTGGACTACTATGCCAGAAGATGGTCAAAGATAATATGGAGACTCTTTTCCCTTGTTTGATGGGATGAAACATTATGTGGGAAAAAATATTCAAAACACAGTTTTATGTTGAAAACAGAAGTCCTAATTTGTTTGAAATTATTCCTAAGGGTAAGCATTACAGAAGCACTGCTGTGATGTTACCGTTGTAGAAACTAGCTTGCTCACATTAAATTATGTGATAAAAGCTCCTCTACACATCCACGAAGAAGCACAAAGAGATGATGGCAGGCAGAAGACCTCAGAAAATATGGTGCCCCTGTCTGTTTCCAAATGTATCACAGGAGCTATCAGACTGACAAAGGCCCACGCTCAAAGGAGCACAGAGGAGTCCAAAGGAGAACAGGGGCACAAAGTTGGGTGTCAAACTAAATTAAGGACTCAGCAAAAGGGACACCACATCCAGACCCCTCTCAGGTCTCTCCCAGGAGAGCCTCAGCCTCACTGCCCAGGCATGAAACCTGTCACTGGAGGCTTGTACATCCAGCTGTTATCAAATAGTAGAACTGGGATCCAAGGGCAGCTACTGAGGAGACTGAGTATGGGAGTGCGGGTGATGAAGGGACCCATGATGTATGTATGTGTACACAGATACATACTCCCACTAGTGGACCTCCATTCTGCTTTGCCAGGGAGGAGAGCAGGATTATGTTTGTGTTTGTCTGTGATCTATGTGGCTTGCCATGTATACGTGCATATATATGTGCTGTATATGCCAGTGTTGTGTGCACATGCCTGCTATCTTCAGCATCACTATTGGTTGGACGTGGGGCATGGAGTCACAGCAGCATCACTTCTCTCAAGAAGTCAGATATATCTTCCCCTAAGAGTTCAGGCTTAATTTGGCTATGCCTGGGTAACACTGTATTGTACCCTGGAGAAACTGCTACAGAAGACAAACCTGTCAACTTCTACTCAATACATTTCAGGTTGCCTCCACTGGTTGGCATACCTTAGAGTTCATTCTGAATGTATGTCCAGAAAATTACTTTTTGCTAACTCATATACGTTCAGAACAAACATTAATCTAACCTGGAATAGTCTCTAGCATATTCTCACCTACAGACAGCAAGGAGAGCAAACAAATATATTCAGTAAAGATATGCCCATATAGTAATTATACCAAGAATATGAAATTTTAGAGATAGCCGCAATCTATGCACTACTCTTTCAACCTAGAGCTCTCCAAGGATGCATGACGTCCCTAGAGGGGCTGGGTTCTGTTGTCTTTTTAGATGAGTTATTTAGTAAGTCACATGCACTGACAGCAGAGAAGCACCCTAATGAAAATGCTCCAGAGAGGGACATGTATAATGTCTATTGCAGGAAGTTCAGGGAACGTGTTGCTTTTCTGATGTTCTGGTTTCAGACAGGAGTATGCAATTAACTAGAGTGTACCATCTTGCCAGGAAAAGGAATTTAAAAAACTCAAACAAAACCCACAAAAAATTAACAAAACATCTACTAAATATCTTGATTTTTGAAGTTACTGTTATGTTGATTTCACTGATTTATCCTTAAAATTCTCCCACCTCTGTCTATATTATGGTGTCTGAACTATCAAGGGTTGCAGTGCTGTGAGAGGATCTGAGCTGGAGTCCAGCTTATCTATTTTAAAACCTTCTCATTTTATTTATGTATTTGGTGGAGTGTCAAAGAAACTGATATGAGTTTGGAGGTGTGTCTAAAAGCATTCAGTTCTCACAGATGAACTTCATTTATCTGCAAGTGTGCAAATGCCTGGCTACTTCTGAGCTTGCTTTCCGGAATTTTCAGAAGACATAATTTTCCTTCTGTAACTGAGGCAATGAAGAGTATCTTTTTCCCACTTTGGCCAGTCCCCATCCAATGATGTGGAAGGTATGCAACAGCACTCTCCAACCTCTGACATGAACTGGGATGGTAAGAGAAAATTCTGCCACTTCCCACGTTTTCACATGACAGGATTGTGTCAGAAATCCTTTCCCACCCTCCATGTCTGTAAGAAGCCCTGTCATTCTTCCCATTCAAGCCATCTGAAAGAGTTCTCCCTTGTACTACAAAGTGTCTTCTATACTTCAGTATGTATCATATGCTTCACCCCCTTTCCTATGCCCTCCTTTATGTTTCTTAAACCCTTATTGTTCACAGAAATTCTGACAAGTTATGTGCCTTAGGATTGCCCCTGTATCTTGGAGATTTCCCATTTCCTCTCTATCCCCTTCATCTTGAGGATATGATGAAGATGGGCCCTATATAGAAATAGTCTATACAGCACATTAAATGATTGCAATGCTCAGTCTTCATGGCTATTTGGAAGCTGTCTCTGTACCAGCTGCTCTGCTCATGGTGCTCAGACTGCTGCAGGGAGGGCAGGAAAAGACGTGGCCTCAGGATTTACATCTGTTCTCCAGTAAATAATCTACTATTAGTGGAAGATGAGCCATCCATCCAAAAAACCCAAACTCAACTTTCTGATTGGGAATCTGAAGATAATGCCAAGATTAAAATTCTGAAGTGCTCTGAGGGAAAACAAGACGGAAGAGTTCTGGAGTACTTGAATACTAGACTTTTTGTGGCCATGGTTACTGGCATAGTAAGAATATACAAGAAAAAACTAGTAACAACATCAGCAACAAAAAAAAGATCATAACATTTTCCAGATTTTAGTTGAACTGATGAGCATCTGTGGGCATACACAGCTGCAGGATATGTAACTAGAATTGAGAAACAGCTTGTGATCTCTCCTCCCTGAATAATGAGGAAGATGTGGCTATTAGCATTTTCAAACTCCAACTTTTGCTATTTATTTCATCATTCTTGCATGCTCCATCTAAGAGCCATAAAAGCTCAATGATTATGGCTAATATAAATTCTTTTACCTCTTTCTTTTACTTTACCTTTATAATTTTTGAAGCAATTAGTGAAAACTAAGAAACAGTCAATAAAGGAAATACCAAAATAGAAAGCTGAGGTAGATGAATCTGTGACAGGTATGGGGAAATTGCACCTCAGTCATTCTGTTCAAGGATTTAAATGTGGTCGACATCCTATCATCTCCACTTTTATTCAGAATAGATGATATATATTGAATTTGTGATGCTTATTTTCAGTGGTGACACCAGCACCTGGGGACTGCATGTATTCATTAACATTTACTATTAATAACGGGCTGAGATGTCTCAGCAACACAGAAGTATTGAACATGGATGGAGGGGAGCAAAGATGTTGGAAAAAATGAACAAAAGAGATTTCTTTCACCCTCATCATTATAAAGCAGCAAAGGGAAGAGATCTGGGAAGTAGTGGATGTAATAACAATAATTAGATATACCTACCCCTTTATTCTTGCAACAGACTGGAATATATGAATATTTTCCAGGACTGAGTGTATCTGATGTGTCAGTTATTGTTTATACAATATTATGTTTTCTGTCTAGATTGAAGGGCAAATGAACGGAAAAAAAGCCTTGTGATTATGATATAAACTGATATTGAAGTAACCAGAAGAATACCAATGACTTGCTGCTTCCTTCTTATAGGCTTTATCTTGTACAGAGCCAAGAAAGTGCACACCATGCAATGAAAGGCTACATGTTTAACCTTTGCTTGAAGGAAAATAAACCAATGAGGCAGAAGTCGCTTGACAGGTGTGACACTAACAAATTTGTTGTTCAGTTTCGGACAGAAAGCTAGTAAAAATGCACTTTACCCAGAACATGACAGTTTTTCATTGTTCTGGTAGAAATTGCAGCTACTTTAAGGAAAATTAATTTATCTTTGCCAGTGAAAATAAAACCACAAAAACTAAAAAAAACTTAACATCAGATTCCACCACGAATATTTGACGCCATAACTTCATTTTAGGAAACCACATGACACTTTTTTTGACAGGTTATAAAGATAATCAAAATGAATCCAGTTCTTTCAGAGGGCAAAACTGAGCTGATAGCTAATATATAAATTTCTATAACATTATGCACTGAAATATGACATACCATTTTGCAAAAAACTTTAGTTACTCAAAAACACCTACAAAAACCAAACAAAAAGCTAAAAATTTAAGAGTTGTTAGTCTCTCCGTTTGTGTTTCTGACTCTTGTGTAAGTATCTTAGTGATAATCCATTACCATAATTGTGATGAGTAAGTATATGCTTCCTCAATAATTTCCCCTCTTGGGATTTACCTGGGTCTGCACTTAACACAAGAAGAACACATAAGAAGTGACATGGCATTGAAAACTGTGTAATTCCATGTAGTACCTAAAACGGGACATAGGCACCATAGAGCGTTTCATTCTAATCAACCATTTCTGTCTGTTCCTTCTTTGCACACAGAACTGTGTTCCCATCTAGAATCCTCTGATGAGTACTTTATAGAATTACATTCCATTCCTAATGTAATATATAAATGATTTTCTTAATAGTCAATGAATTAACTTTGGTGCCTTTTCTGTACAGTTGTTTCAAATAAGAGTACAAAGTGTCAGAAGATTATTTTCTGACATTAAAATGTAAATCCACTGGATAACAGTATATAGTCTGAAATAAATATATGTGGGCAAAATACATTTATATTCGAACTATAATGCTTATGCATGTCCCTTTACCCGGAATTACAATAAAAGAACAGATGCCTGCAGGGCATATTCAATTTATATTAATCTGGTGACAGATGTCCTTAATTTTTATATCTTTCGCAGTCTCTGCATCCTGCTTTCTTCCCAGTTGTCAAATATACCTTGAAACTACTTTCCAATACCAGTGCAGCAGGAGTGCAAATACGGACTTTACTACATTAAAGAAACAAACAAACAAAACCAAACCACAAAAAAAAACCCACCAACCAAACCAACCAACCAACCAAACAAGGTTAAAAAACCCCATGTTGAGGATTTATTAGCAAAGAATGGACATGTGCGCAATCCGGCCTATTTAGCAGAAGAAGCCTAAGCCTGAGTCAAGGACACTCAAGGGCGAAAAGAAGGGAGTGACTGAACGGAGCAGACAACTCCCGAATGCTAAGGAGGACATGACCGCTATACGCTGCTGTACGCCGCTGTACGTCTTCTGCTTGCTTGATGCATAATAACCAATTAAGATTGGTTAGCCAATTAAGATTGCTTAGCCAATGATAATGTTACAAGTAGCATAAACATAGTGGGAATGACTATATAAACCGCATCCTGTAGCTAATAAAGTGGCATTCACCTGATCATATTGGTCTGTGTGTGATTGCCCGGTATGTTCTCCCACAACCCCAGACTGCTCTATGTTAGTACTATACTTTCTGTATCCTTCCTCCCCAGTATCTCCTGTGCATGAGCTCTGATGGCCATCTCTTTAGAAAAAAAGCTCACCAGGTGAGGTGTTTTCCTGTACTTACATAGGCAGCACACAGCACCTGTCAGTTAAACAGCTGGCAGCAAGGCTAAGAACAGCCTTAGTCAGAGTAACATCCCAACACACAATACATCACCCCAACACTGCACACCCTGGAGGCTATTTTGTCAAGCAGGCAGATGACAAAATACTTGTTTGGATGTTCCTGACCTACTCTCAGGCAAGGTGGAATTTGTCTGAAGGTGTTCAGAATTAAATAAGACAAGAAATTCCTTTTCCAAATCAACTTAGATTTCTTTCCTTGTCTGGTGTGTAGTATACAATTATTTTCCAGGATTTTTGTTTAGAAAAATCAAGCTGATATTTAAACAGAAAATGAAGCAACAACATATACTGGGTTAGACATTAATGGCAGAGATATCTTCCAACCTACTTCCTTGTAATTAGTGTCATGATAAACCCATATAAAATACATATCAATATTTAATTCTTATTCCCAGGAGTACAAAATCCTCTCCTACAACAAGGCTTACTTATGAGCAGACAAACTAATATAACACATTTTTCACAGTGGGACACAGTAATGACACATGTTAATGAAGAGAATTTATGTCATGTATAATGCCGCAAGCCGTGTCATACTGTACAAAGTGATTTAGCAAATCACCACAAAGACAAAAGGCTGTATCTTAATTTCCTTCACACTGAGAAACCCACCATTAAATTATCATCCTTCAAAGGTACTACTACACATACACAGTGCTACAGTCATCAAAAATTAGGGTTTGCAAGGAGCTGGAATCAAGTATTTACAGGGAAATAATATTCATAGAAATACTAAAAGGTAAAATACAGTCTGTATTTGCACAACTTTTTACTATCCCCACGGTTTCATGTTCCATACACTTCCAAATAAATGATCCTGTTTATCACCAGTTTATGTTGATTTCACAGGCTCCTGGAATTCTGAATAATGATCCTAATCAATACAGCTGATGCTAACTCTAGTACTTCAGAAACATAGCTGTGAAATAAAGGAGTACTGAAGTAATTTTCTAAAGCAACTACATCATCTGTTTGAATATTTTAAATTTTTAAGTACATGAGCTATTTGCCATCACTTAAATGTATTTTTTTCTTTTCATTTTGTGTTCATATATATACCAGGAAACAGATACACATAAGTAGTAGTTCTCACACTTGCTATTTTTCTTTCTCCAGTGATGTGCATTTGATAATTCTTTTTTGATTTTTTTTTTTTCCAAAGGTAGTTAAGCAAGCATTGCTGAACAAGTCCTTTTGGTCCTGCATGCTCATATCTAATAACTACCCTCTTCACTGCATCAGCAATGGTCCCTTAAAGCTGGATTGTACGACTCTGCCTAAGCACCTTCTCTGCAGTTTTTTATCAGTGTCTTGACTTCAGCCCCAAAGAGCATCTGCACAGCAACGGTATTTTGGAGGTAGCAAAGTTTTTACAGGCACAGTCAAGTTCTTTCAGTCTGTAACGACGTTGATAGTTCTGTACCTATAATTCAGCTGGGTCACAGGGAGTTACTTGCTTTTCCTTTTTCTCTTTTAAAGCACAAATCTGGATACATATTTGCAACATATATGGCAAGTATCTGGCAACAACCCTATCTTAGGGAACTTCTCATTAGACAGCTGTCTGGAATTCTGGATTGACCCAAACTTTTTACTGTCATTATGAAATTTGTTGCGTATTTGTGGCTGTTAATCTCTTTCTGCCTGTTTTGCACGGAACGCCTTACAAGTTTCTTTCGGTTCTCAAATTCACTGGTTTGGATTTTATTTCCTTGATTGTTTTAGCTTTCATTTTTCAAGTTTAAATGAATTCTGATATTGCTTCTCTTATATCTGATCTTATTAGATCATTTTGAGTTATTTTTCTCAGTTGGTATTTTACAGTCTTTCATAGACAACAAAGTCTTATGTGTACATAAACAGTGTTATGAAATTCCTGTTTTCCTGTTTAAGAAAAAAAAAGAGGTTAAAACAAATGGACCTATTTTTAATTACTGAAAATCCATATTAGGTCATTGAAGCCACCTGTGATGAATTATCATGGGCTATCCTTGTTAAGGATTCATCCATATTGCAAACCATGTGTAAGGGCTATCATGTGAGTCATTTTACTTTTTCTTGATAAGACAGCATTGTTTTACTAAAACTTCAAGGATATATTACTTCTAGAATAGCACATTTTATACCAGAACTGGCATATATCCTATCAGGATTTTGTCTTTAAAGCTACTTCTTTTGTTATCTTCTACACTTGAACCCTAGGCATGAAAATGTGATTCCACCATTGTGTTCTTGCACCAGTACCTCTTTGGAAGTAATTTCCCTATGTGGCTGTACACTTGCAAGAACAAAAGACCTGAGGTCTGAAAATTTTAGTCAGAATGCATGAGGCCTAGTTTTCATCTGAACACTTGAGCTTCTGCCTCTTTTTACAGATACCTGAAACTGGACTTGCAAAATGGCAACTGCTTTTATCTCAGCATTAATTGGTAATGGCTAATCAGATGTGTATGAGTTATGTAATTGTACATTCTGGTTTTTTGTTGTTGTTGTCTTTTGTGTGTTGTTTTGTTTCTGTTTGTTTGCTTGTTTGTTTTTTTTTTGTTTGGTTTGGTTTGTTTTTTTTTGTTGTTGTTGTTGTTTGCTTGTTTGTGTGTGTGTTTTAATTTCATTTTTATTTGTTTAATTGTTCCTTCAATTTTGCCTCAAAGATTATTCTAAAATTTTTGCATAGCATTAAAAAAGCCTTATTGGATTTGAAACAATGTCTGCTGAAAGAAAAATCTCATGAATAACCAGTATGAAACAGAAAGAATTGTCTAAAGACAGAAGACACCTAAAAGTGATATAAATGCTCAATATAATAAAAACTAATCCTTCTGATTCACTTCCCACTTAGTCATGTAAAGAAAAAAATATTTAAAAGCAAGATAAATTAAGAAAATTATCTCAGTTAGTGTGAGAAAAAAGTGAATATAAACAACTCATCTGAAGAGAAGTATGAGAAGAAGGTAGCTGCTACATTACGCACTGAAAAGGAGTTGGGCCTATAGAATATATAAGCAGTATGCACAAAGCTGTCTTTGGCTGTTTTCAGAAGAGATAGGGATGCTGCAGGAAGATACCACAGAATCCTTATATGGAAAGAAGACTGTGGTGCAGCATGCAAAGAAGTATGAATTAAATGTGCTGATTAAATGAACAGATTGCTTTTAGTACTTCGTTGAAGTTCAAAGCTTTCTGGCCAACCACTTTAAGTATACCTAGTAATCATATAAATGACTTATATTATAAAACCCTCATGCAGGGGAACTGTAGGTAGACAAAATTAATCTCTTAATATGCCATGCCTCTGTCCCTCACCCTTGTTCGAGGCTTTAAAAAGAATGTGTAGTGCTTTTTAATGCAGGTATAAATGCTAAAGTCTGAGGGAAGGGAGAAACCCTCCACTACAATGCTGAAGAGAGAAGCTAAGGATAATGCTTTCTGTGCTGACCCCTGAAAGATGCTGCAAACAGGTTTTCCCAAAATTATACCTCAGGCAGGCTGCATTCCTTGTGTGCAGATATTTAGTGTGCAGATATTTAGCTAAGGAATTAGTGATAAAACAGTCAGTGCTGCCTACGCTGTTAAGTGTATGTCTCCAAGCAGCAGGACACCTGGGCTCTGATCCTGATTTTAAGAGAGTCTTAACTGCTGGCTGTGATCCACATCAGGGAGTAAAGTTGGCACAGGAAGTCCTAAGGACAGACTGGGAAGAGCAAGTAGTCTAATACTTTTGATTAGAAAGGACAATGGAAAAGCAAACACACTATAACTTCTAATTATCAAACTGAGGTCAAGAGGAAGATACATATTTTTACTGGTAATCTGATGTATTGCTACAGAAATCACTGACAGATACTAACTGTAGTATCCTAGCAAAGTTTATTTCGGTTTAGGTTTTTTTACAATGTGTTTCATGCTGTAACACTTCAAAGCCGATGACAACGATTTTCAGAGAAAGGACATCTAAAATGTGGAGTTACACTGTCCTAAGCTTTGAATTAGGATGTTGAGTTCTACTGTAGTTTACATTTGTTGGTCAAGTGCCTCCATATGGATTTCTGAATCTACTTTAGTACTGCCAACTAAAATAGTCACAGAATGGTTAGAGTTAAGCTCTGCTTGGCCTCTCACAGATACACTAAATGGATGCAAACAGTAAAACATCCCTCTTTCTAAGCTTCCTCCAAAGATGTGTGAAGAACTGCAAACCTCTTTTTTTCAATGCTTCCTTAGAATCTCCAGCACAGTGTGTATGACATTTTTATGTCAGATATCCACATATTTGACTTTGAGGTGATATTAACATGATCTGGCTCATTATTTCAATACCAAAGAAAACAAATGGAAGAAAGCTGCTGTTCTTTCTCTGAAATTCCAGACTACTGCTTCTTGTTGAAGTAAGTCTGTAAAAACCCCTCACATTTCCCATATTTCAGGATGCCACCAAACTTGACCCCTGCCTTACTGATATCTCTATTCTGCATGGCCAACATGGTTCATTATTCCAATACTAAGCTCCACGTATTCTCCCAAACTGTTCTTTGTAGAAATCAGCATGATGTTATACCCCTAGAAATATCTGCTCAAAAAACAGAGTAGTGATCTGTCTGTTTAATGAGCAGCTGGCTGAAATGCTGTTTAAGTTATTATACTCATTCTTACTGTTCCATTCAAATCCTCTGTTCCTCTGTGTTGCCTTAGCTCTTTATTCTGTATGCTTTGTTTTATGCTCAAGCTTTACTCCAGTATTTTTTGATCAGGGCTTTTGTTTTTGTTATTGGGGGTTTTTTTGTTGTTTTTATATTCATGTACAGTAATTAACACAGTGGTATGTCACATACTCCCTCAGACTAAACAATAACAAAGAGCTGGAAATACTGAAGGAAAAGACAAGGAGTAATTTGGACAGCAGGCTAGAGCAAAGAACATAGGATTATAATATAGTTTTGGTTTGTAGCTGTCTTGTTCTTGGGGCCAGAATAAAGCAAACAGAGAAACCAGAACCAGACCTAGATGACGGAGGAAGGCATGATAATTGTATGGACTGGTAAGCATGAAAACCTCTCCCTTCTGCTTGTTTCTACTGTATTCAGTAGAAACAGGACACTGCATGTATATTTGTAAATGAAAATATATTGTATCTGAATAACATGTTTCTTCATCACGGAGAAACAGCTGTGCTAAAGGCTGAATATCTGTCAACTGTGTGGACTAAGGAAAAAAACAGAAACAGTACTAAAAGAGTGATGCATCTGTATTTTAGGTGACTCCTAATTATTACGGTAGTGACAGAATGATGGAGGATGATTTACGGACATTATTTAATACCCTCCCACAATTTTGAGGTTTTTTGAAAGCATTTTGAGGCTTTGATAATAAAATTAAAACAGAATATAAACTCTTGATGTTTATTATACTTTCAAGGATTTTACATTTCTTTCTACAAGGCCCATGAGAATAACATTTATTTTGCACAAAAACTATGAAAGAAAAAGTGTACTCAGCTCAAGTACTCTGAAGAAATGTTTTCCATAAAGCTCAATAATTGTTTTCCTCTTAGTTGTGAATGAGTTGGCTAACACAATTTATTTGGACTGTTTAGAAGTCTAAAACTTTTACAAAGCTCGGGGATTTGGACACTTGAAATCCTGGTTATCCTACTGAAGTGTTAGCATAACAGACTAAACATGATGTCTCTCAGATATTTCAATCAAAAGCAACATGTAAGTTTAACTGACAGTGAACTATGGGGATGTGATCTGGTTGAGGTGCAGGTACATGTTCTATTCTTATGAGCTGTGTATAGCAGCAATAATGCAGAGGGAGAGCAGTCATAGATAGGTGAGGTATGGAAGTAATGTCTCATGCTATTGCAGTTGTCGGTGTAGTAAACACAAGCAATTCAGTATAATACAAGAACTAAATATCATCACAGAACAGTAAAAGGCTAAGACACACAAGACAGAAAGAAAACCAACATATACTTTGGTGAAAAAAGAGCAGCAGTGCCTCCAATTTTTGTGAAACAGTAAAAATAACGTTCTGAAAAACTAGTAAAATGTGAACACATGGACAAATCCATGTTAGGATAATCAGGATAGAAGCTGACTCAAAAATTTCTGCAGGAGTTAAGGGATCTAAATGCATGGCTGCTACAGTTTAGTGTTGATAAATTTGAAAACATGCACACTAGCAGGGATAATCTGTGCTACTTATATTCTCTAATGAAATCTAAATAAATAACAATCACTTAGGAAAAACCTCAAATGTCATTGCAAGCTTCTTAATGAAAACCAGTGCTCAATAGGCTGTAGCAGTTAAATTTACCAAGGAAAATGCTGTCTGGATGCATTAGCGAAATTTAGGGTTCTTTTGTTTGTTTTTGTGTGTTTGTTTTTGTTTTGTTTTGTGTTCTTCTGTTCTGGTTTTGCTTTTGTTTTGTAGGAGAGTATCACACATATGTTTGATGCAGTTTTCTTATATATAAAAACCTCATAAAACTAGCCTATTCCCAATAGAAATCCCTGCACAAAGAACTACCTGCATCTTTTTGATGCACATTTCATATCTTTTTTTTCCCTCTGTCTTCTGTCCAACCCTATATAAACTGAGACTGTTACAGTGTAAGTGTCCAAGACTGCTGGTCAGATACTGCTGACTCCCTCCCTCTCTGGAGAGAGAAAGGCACTCTGAAAGCACAAATTACACAATCTATTTTAGATGTCTGTCTTATGATGTGCCCAGTTCTCTGCACTGACTGCAAAGTGAGCCTAAAGTAACTAGGATGGGGCAGAGGCTGACTCTTTTCAGGTTAATATCAGGCTTACAGATCATCAAGCACAAGGTCCTGCACCTTGGTCAGGGTAATCCTCAGTATCAATACAGACTGGGGGATGAAGGAATTGAGAGCAGCCCTGTGTAGAAGGTACTGGTGTAGAAGGTACTGGAATTGAAAGCAGCCCTGTGTAGAGGGTACTGGTGGATGAAAAGATGAACATGAGCCAACGATGTGTACTTGAAGCCCCGCAGGCCAAATGTATCCTGGAGTGCATCAAAAGAAGTGTGGCCAGGAGGTCAAGGGAGGTGATTCTGACCCTCTACTCTGGTGATACTGTACTGTGTCCAGCTATGCGGCTCCCAACACGTGAAGGACATGGACCTGTTAGAGGATGTCCATAGGAGAGCCACAAAAATGATCAGAGGGCTGGAACACCTCTCCTGTGAGGACAAACTGAGGGAGTTGGGGTTGTTCAACCTGGAGAAGACAAGGATCCAGGGAGACCTTATGGTCACCTTCTAGTACCTGAAGGGGCCTACAAGAAAGCTGTGGAGGAACTGTTTATAAGGGCATGGAGTGATAGGATGAAGGGCAATGGTTTTAAACTAGAGAAGGGTAGATTTAGATTGGACATTAGGAAGAAGTTCTTTACTACCAGGGTAATGGAACACTGTTGTCAAGGGAGGTGGTGGAGGCCCCACCCTTGGAGGCATTCAAGGTCACAGCTGAGGCTCTGAGCAACCTCATCTAGTTGAGTATGTCCCTGCTTACTCCCTGGGATTGGACTAGATCACATTTAGATGTCCCTTCCAATCCAAGGCATTCTATGATTCTATGATTTGTAACAATGTTGTGCATTTTAAACATACCTATTTGTATCCTGCCTTACTGTAACTTGAATGCAGAGACATTTGAAGTGATCCAAAGACTTCTCTGCAATTCACAAATATGCTAACTGGCTTAATGAAATTAACACTTTTGGATAATACTCTCTACTTCTCTACTTAAGTCTTTATATGATCACAGTTCCAATTTGTACCATTCCCTGTGAACACTAGAAATTTTGGGGTTTGATTTGCATATAAAAATACCAAAAGATTTGCTCAGATATCTCTGGTTTTGAGTTTTGACACTATGAGTGATTTTACTAATTATGTAAAGAATTAGGGAAAAAATACATAAATAAAACAGATCTTCTGTAGGTGTATTAAGATATTTTGAAATTATTATATTGATATATGTGGACTTTTTATGAGATTATTTTTTATTTGAGTTATGGCATTTTTACACAGAGAAACTGGGGGAGGTAGAACTATTAAGTAAGATGAAGAAAGGAGTGTGACCAACTTCAAGCCTGTCATAATGGGTATCTAAAGGTCTTCCAGCATTTTGTCTTCATTATTTGTGTTAAATCAGGAATGGATGGAAATTATACAGACCTACAGAGGACTGCTGAGAGATGTGAGCAACACACATTAGTCAAGGCATTTTTGTCCTCTCCTTACCCATCACCCATCAGTATTTTATGATAAGCCTTGGCAACAGGCTTTAAGTTGGTCATCCCAAAGGTATACCATTGTGACAAGAATCTGCGTACACAGTATGACCATATATAGTCTCAGTCAAAATTCAGTTTTATTACATGCATTTAACCCATTTATATTTATTTGTTAATAATATCTGCTAATATAAAACATAAGATTCAGTGGATAGGTTCCTTTTACAGTAAAAATGCATATTGATGCACAAAAAGATTCACAAGATTCACAAGAACAATTCACAAGAAAGATTAAATAAATCTTCATCTCCTAAAGGACTCTAAGAAGCTGAAAGCTAGCATTTTCCACCAGAAAATTATTTTATCCCTGTGGAGAGAAATCTAAGTCATAGAATACTCCTGGTGAAAAAATTCCTAACTGGCTGTATAAGGAAAGCATCTGCAGAGTGTCAGCTGCATACAGGGATACTGCCCAAAGAGGTAATATCTATTTCTAGACCAAGTGACAGAGTTGGGAAAACAGAAAAGCTTTCAGCCTTCAGGAAAAAAAAAAGAAATTTCGTCTTTTTATTTCAGTTGTATTACTTGGTCCAATAAAAGCAGATTTTATTTGCATTTGATTGTAACTGGAATTGACTAATGAATGATTTTGAAAATTTCCTCTTCTGAGGTGGAGAGGAATCCAAAAATGGGGATTCTGGTGCAGCTTAATGTAAGTGCTTAGCTCTCCAATGTGTTTTCCAGAGTAGCCAAAGACTTAGGAGCAGAAACTGCATTTGCAGAAATGCCTTCAAGTGATAGGTGATAAGCATACAGCTATTTCCCATGGAACAAAGCTGTAAGTACCTATTGAAACTGTCTGGTTTAGTAGCGATCTGATTCTTACAAGGAACAAGAGCTATGTCTTACACAGTTTTTGGGGGGATATAAAAATAAGAAAATGCAAATTAAAAGTTCCATGCATGCATTTATTTCTAATGGAAATAAAGGGAAATACAGATCTGATGATTGAATGGGGAAGAGTTATGAAGGCCTGCTGAAATCAAAATATTCAATTTATTTTTTTATTTTTTTTTTTAATATTCAACCTTAATGAATCTTTAAAATAAAGATTGATTTTCATGGATAATGCAAGTTTAATAATAGGAAAGAAATGCATGCCAAAATAATGAAGGTGTTAATAAATGAATGTTTAGACATATTTAAGCCAAATGACCATCCTAAGACATTAAGGAAACTATTGAAGTAATCTCTGAACTATTAGCAATTATCTTTGAGTACTTGTGGAGTAGTTCCCGAGAAATTAAACGAAGGGAAGCTCTGAAGGCATAAAAAAAAAAAAAAAAAGTTCACTACAGAAGCTGAGACCCATACGCTCACTTAATACCTGGAAATATTTAACACCAGAGCACTTTCTTTAGTTATAAAAAGTTCACAAGACTTAGCCACCATAGATGTGTTACTGACATTGTTATGTCAATAATGAAGCGTGTCAGACCAATTTAGTTGCCTTCAGTGATAGGCTAATTAACCTGGCAGGTATAGGGGAGAAAAAAAAAAGAGATTCTTCTTGATTTATTAAGATGAATGTGTAACAGGAATTTCCTATGCAGCAGCAATGGAAAAATGTGAAAGAGAATGTAACAAAAATTAAAATTTTCCCTTAGATTAGTTATGAATGATTCACTGTCATGCTAGAAAGGTTCTCTGAACATGGGTTATCAATGTGATTTTATTTGCTGCTTTATTAATGACTTGGGTGACAAAATAAGGGACACTGGTCAAATCTGAAGACACCAAGCTGGATGGAAGTCTTTGCAAACACTTTAGAGAAAGGGATCAGAGTCCTAAATGGTCTTGATAGACTACTGGAGCAATCAAGTATCAATGACAAGACATTTAATGTAGATAAGTACAAAGTTCTACCTTCTGGAAGAAGAGAGCAAATGCATAAATTCAAGCTTTGAAATACCTGACTAGATGATATGTCTAAAGAAAAGGACTCTGGGGCTGTAGCAATACAAAACTTAGTACAGATAACACAGTGACAAGGAAAATCTGACTCTTGGCATTAAGTACTGTTACAAAGAACAAGGGTTATTCATTCTATGAGCATTTGCAGGACTTTTGATGTTTTGCATTTTACACTTTAAAAAAAATTAGGAAGATTATAGAGGACAGAAGTAAGACTCAGAGGTTTAGAAACATGAATAAATATTAAAGGACTACCATTTTAATTTAGAAAGTGTGGTAGAAGAAGCAACATAATAACAGTACTTCAGTACTTAAAAGACAGATAAAAAGAAAAATAAATTATTAACATCAGCTGGAAACAGGTTGGATAGCCGAGGAGAAATTGTGACCAGTGACAGTGGCCCAGGGGAATGTCTAAAATACAGCTATAAACTAGACACTGTTCTGGCATTCCTACAGCCCACATTGGCAGGGATCATTTTGATGTCATGCCATATCTTTCTTAGTGATGTAGTTAAGCTTGACTTACTATGGTTCTGAATATCCTTTTCTATGGCAAATCAGTTTGCTGAACTTCTTATTGGAGTCACCCAGGCATACATCAGCATTTTTCTTTGTGCTTTGCAGATACGCTACGTACACTCTGTTACAGAGAAAATTCCTTTATATGCATTACAGCACCATATTTGAAAACATGATGAGTCTCTGAATGTCTCAAACTATCGATGTCCCTTTATTTTAAAATTCTAACAAAAAAAAACCACAAACAAACAAACAAAACACAAAACAAAACAAAACAAACCCAACAACAACAACCAACCAACCAAAAAAAAACCACAAAAAAACAAACCAACCAAAATCCTAAGATATTTTACACAAATTGAGGGTCCACACTCCAAGAATGGAATGCGGATGAAACAGCCTTATGTCCCCAGATCCACCCAAAATGTCTTTATCCATGAACAGCTACTAAATGAATACATGTTTAAGTAGCTAGTTAAATACTTTGTCTTGACATTTTGATCCTGAACGTCCACAATATTTTTACATGATTTCTTCATGGAACAGTGAGCAATCATAAATCCAAAACAAAATACTACAAGGCTAGGATTCAGCGTTTTTATGTTCAGCTATGAAAGCCTAGACATCTATTCTAAGTCAGTTGCTTTGGATTCTTCCATAGTCAAAGCAAAGGCACAGGATCTGGAAGAGAGCAGTTCATTCCATTGTATAATGACTGTAAAAGTCTAGTAGATTAATTTCCACTGTCAGGTTCTTATTTCTCATCTTTGATTCTTATTTCTCTTCTTTAAGTATAAATAGAGCCTTGGCTTAGACTAACAACCTAATTTAAAGTTAGAAGACATTCATTCTATTACAGCTAGCTGAGCATATTGCTTAATCATCTATATTTAAACAGTTCCAAAGGGTAAAAGACAAATGAACCTTGATTAATATGCAATACATATAGAAATTAAACTGAATTTTAAGAGGCTGAAATATAGACAAGGTCAAAAAAAGTCCATCAGTGACCTGAGATTGTAACAAGACAAACCTTTACTGACAAGCTCCATAACTCTCCCTATGTAGGAATTTACTGAACATGAACATGTTCTGCAACTTCTGTATGATCAGGATAATAAGCAGTTTTTAAAAGAGCACAACAAGTAGGTCTTCTTTTGTAACCAAAATTTAAATGCTATTAAAAAAGACCTTAACAAGATATGGCTGTATCAACAACTTTAAGGAATATTGTAAAATAACACCTTCAAAAATAAATATGCTCGTATACAGAGGATGAATTTACTTCCTGATGATGTAGGTTGGAATGGCCTTTGATGTGGTTTATGCTGCTATAGACATTTTACAGAAGAGCAGTTAGAGAAACACTGATGACTTTTATAAAAGAGACATGAATTGATTTCACTGCTTCTCCTTGAAGTGTGCATCCTGAACTGAGACTCTTCAGATCTTCCATTATAGGTAGAAATGCTTCTGAAAGTCAGCCTCACTAGAGTTGCCCAAAGCAGTCACAAACCTTGTAATTGAGTTACTCATGGCAGTGGCTTTCTTGTTCTAATTCTGTCAATAGAAAACTAATTACAAGACCTCTTCAGACTGAAGTTTAGTATGATCCTTGGTGTTACAAATTAAATATAAGGCATAGATATCTGACCAATACAATATGCACTCATAAATAGTTGAAGGGGCCTTGGCAGAATTTTATTTTGTGATTCACCTGTTATTTGAGACGCTGTCTGTCACTGATAGTATCTTTTATTAAGCTGATTTATCTAAGTGATACAACTGGTCGCTTTTCAGGTAACAAGCTAAATTTTCAAAAGCTAAACTGTATCGGACTGCTGGCAAGTATATTGTGAATGACTTAAGGCAGTTAGACAGTCTTTGATTAATAGTGAATTATATGATTAATAGAATATTAGATCTAGAGCATGGATTGTTATACAGAAGCTCATGTTTGCTATCATTATTAAGCCCTCTATCAAAAGTGAGCTATAGATTTGAGGCATCTCCTATTGCGTCAGAACAGGAACAGTTTTCATCTTTCAGTAATTGCTTTATTTTACTTTGAGACCCATTTATGAAATTCTAAATTGCCTGTATGATAATATTTAAACTAAAACCAATGTAAATTATAATTGGAGATGCTTTCTATAAAATACTGACAACATTCAGAATGTCTTTAAGGTATCATATCTGTGCTTTTTTTTCAGATAAAAGGCTTTTTTTGTTTGCCTCCCTCCTCTCTGTAATCTTCTGTGCTATCCTACCATACATTTTGTGTTCTAGACCTCCCAAAGGCTCATTATCTGAATAGAAAAAAAATAATTACAAGAAAAAAGAAAAAAAGAAAAAAAAATAGTCTTTGAGACCTTTTACAGAAAATATTATAACGAGTGTTCAAGTTTGTGGAATGCATAAAGAGAACTCTCTAAGTGTTCTGCCTTTACATGCTATTATTTGTCTTTACATGGTATTATCAGATGTGTGGAGCACCCACCTAATGCAATGGGGAAGATGTCAATTTATGTATTAGATGGTATTATTGAATATCATTTGTCTTTATTGACTCATCCTCATTACTCTCTATAAAATACAGAACCCTTGCTAGCCTCTGTAGAAAGCAGAAAACAAGAGACTGCAGTGACCTCACATCCAGGTACCCAGGAATTCATCCAAAATTACAGCCTTTCCTGTAAGAGCTAATTTGTTCAAGTGCTGCTTGGCATCACTTACAATGCCTCTAAAAACATGCTACTGACACACTTGCATTAACAATTTAATTATTAACCACCTCCTATTTACTTTTGTTGTCTCCTTTGTCACAGTGGAAAGAAAGCATTATGTGGGGGGTGGGGGTGGGTGTGTATGTGTGTGTTAAAGTACAAAATATATCTCAGGAAATGAAAAAAAGCATTCAGTTTCACAAAACAGGTGGAAGCATGGCATTACAGAGGATGGGATTGGTTACCTTGGAAACAGGTTTGAATTCTTTCATCAAAACCCAGGATGCTTAGTGTTGACCTATTTCCAACTGCTGTGTATGGATTTAAGGTGGAACTTTTCTTGAGTTTATAAAAAAAAGCTCTTCCTGTCAAAACTGAGTATCTGTGTACTACTTAAATGCATTACTTTGTTTCCTCTACACTTACAAGCCTTTAAAGTGAGATAGATGAAAATAGAAAAGCAAAAGTGTAGAAGAATGTAATGAGCTCCCTGAAAGGATTTTTTTCCAATGTATTTTATTTTTACCTGTGAACTTTTAAAAAAAACTCTTGGCCAACATATTGTCTTATTTACAATGCCTGCTTAAGTAATATAGGTAAACAATTTTTTACAGAAACAAGCCACTCCCCATCCTATTACAGAACTTACAAGCCTGAGATAAAGTTCCACCAGATATTTATCATCACTTTGCCTTTCCTGACCTCAGCTCCAAAGTTGATGGGTTTTTTTTGTAAGAACTGACATTTTGCATGAGTTTTTTCTTTAAAGCCCATTACAACTGGCACTCAGTTCTGGTATAAAATATTGACAATAGAAGGATAACTTTGACTATATCAATCTACCTTTCTTATCATATCCTATAGGGTATAGGAAAGTGAAATCTTAAAAGTGCCAGTAGTAGGGAAGATATACGCACACAAATAGAGATAGAGAGCATGTGTACAGTAGCATGTGTTATTAATTTAGGGATCCTCCTAGGTAGCCTGGATGTCTAAGTGATACAATGCAACACATCATCACACAAAGATGGGGCATCAAATTCTAGAAGCAGTCTAGTTGCCTGTCTGGTGCATATACTAGTTATTTTCTGGTCTGAGCTATTTTGAGTGAATTTACTCTCTGGGCATCATTGAATGCCCAGGATAAGGAATGAGAAGAAAGAAAGGAAAGCCGAAAATTCACCAACTGAAATTAAACTGGCCTTGATAAAGGAAGAAAATAATTGGCAACTACATAAAGCAATACTTTGAAAATAGGACTGGACTGCATTTGTAATGTATAGTGATTTCACATCATCATACCTAACTGATAATGTGATTTTTAGAGCCATTCTTAAGGTAACTGTGTAGAGCTTATATTCTGAAGCCATCAATATATTAGAAATTTCCAGGGAGAACAGCTGGATTTGTTTGTGGAAGGATAAGCTTCTTGCAAGGAAATATATTCAAGTTTTTATGTTTGCAGCATTCTAAATGGCAGGATTTTGTTTTTCTTAAAATTCCTCATAAAACTCAGCTTTTTTTCTTTTAAATACGAGCCCTTGATATTGTGATATTAAGTGATTTTTTATTTTTTTTTTAAGGGATATTATTGGCCCTCATGATCCTTGGTAAAAGTCTCAGAGATGTAAAGATACCTCAAAACCTCAAGCCATGGAAATAAAACGAAATGAATTTTTTTTGCAAGTCACACAGTACCTTTCACCACAAAGTCTTACCATTTTTAAAAGAAAAAATATTTTTTCACTCTGATATATTTTCCTTCAATTCTCACTTTTGTAATAGTATTCTTTTGGAGATAAAAGGTAAGATTCTTGGACTGACTGAAATATTTTCATTTAGTATGGCCACAGAAACATGACTTGCCCAGCCCCATGATGTGGACAGCTGCAGTTTGGATAGGATAAACTCCCTTCCTGTATATTGGGGCCTACTTGTCTTTAAAATGCTGGGCATGTATGTCGCAGAGTATAGCTGAAAATTATCACCAAAGCATTTATTTCTAGTTCCCTCTTCAGTGTATAGAGTGTTCAGATCAGATAATTGTCGACACTCTTAAAACAGAGTTTAAAAATCCATCATAAAAATCATTCATATAGACAACATGGCAACAATTAGGCTATAATCTCTTTGCAGCTCATAATGCCCCCAAAAATCCAACTGTCTGCTTTTCTTGTTATGTACTGACACACCAGTGTAAGTAATATATTTTACAGACCTCATTCTCATATCCTTCAATTGTTCTAATTAACTATGTCTAGTCAAAGATTAACACCTTCCTTCCAAGGACATCTATCAACAGTGTATCATAACAGATCACATTTCACCCAAATCAGAAAGCTTTTGTAGGTTAATACTTCCATGTTTGTGACTCCATTCTTCCCTGGATGTTTTTGTCTTTTTTTTTTTTTTTTTTTTTCATAGCTCAGTACAGATCAGCAACATCAAAAATCCCTTTGAAATGTATGTGAGAAAACTGATATGGGACAGGCTGATCATCAACAGCACAGCTGCTTAAGCTGAGAAGCAGAAATCCAACTGTTTCTTCAATTCTGAATATTGAAACATTATACTCTACTGGTGGATCTTCCAAGTGCTCATTTAATAGTCATACATATTTGAAAGCTATAATAAAGCACTCTGGATGTATAATTTGTATGAGGTATAGACAAAAATTTACACAATATAAATGCTGACCTATAAACAAATTTAATATTTTTAATATATTTTT
>JANHFX010029181.1:0-27219 GCA_027560015.1 Chloroceryle amazona | reverse complement strand
ATATATTTTCTGTCATTTTTCCTTAATAAAAAGATCACCCCCCCCCCCCCCCCCCGCCCAGGCATTCTGTCAACTTTTTTTTGTAACATCTTTTGCTTGTGCCATTTTGGATAAACAAAAGGAAAGCTTGAACAACATAGTCTTCCAAAGAATTTAAGCCTAGTACATATGTGTGTGGGCTGCTTCGGCTGTTCTCTGCTCTAACTTGGATGAATTGTCTTACCATATTAAAAGTGGGGGGGAAATGGGCAGGGAGGAAGGAGAGAGGAGGTTATTCAGTACTATGAATGTAGAGTACAGATGTGGATTCTGTTATGCCATGTAATAGGTCTGTTTCTTGGATTTACCATCTTACCTTTTTCTGGTAATATTTTACACATATAAATGAAAAAATCTTACTGAAGATCTTAGTAACCAAAGAACTATTAACAGCTTCCAGGCACCACTAGCCTTTTCGGAGAGGCAACAACTTCTTCAGGAATTGCTGGAAGCAGCAAGACTAGTATGGAATCCTTCCACCAATACCAATTGACTGTTGTGGCCAGAGTGTCCAGACTTAAAACACCTTGTGCTGTGGTTTTGTTTATACATCCTTAAAGATAATTGTGAAGACTTTACTTTCTGGTACCAGAAAGTTCATCTATGCTCTTTTGTTCTGTTTTCCACTCCACATTCAGTGAAACAGGCACTAGAGAGACCTGAGACATAGTTGAAGAGGTAGAGAGTAAAGTTAAGGAGATGTCTGAGAGGCAACTCTGCAAACCCCATCTCCAGGCTACCTCTTGTCAGCAGTGAAAGGAAAATGTAGTTTGACTTCATTTGGACTAGATGGTCCTAGCTGGGAGAAATTCCCTCAGATTTTTTTATTTTTTGACTGCTGACCACCTGGTAGGAACAGAGCTTGTATGTATTGAAGCAGACAGTCTTGTATGCTCATTTTTTTTTTCTACTATTGAGGTTTTTTTAATTTTTACATTTTTTTTCTGTCATCTCTTTGTTCTCTGTCCATATCAGCTTGTTTCTTGCAAACTCTCAGTGCACTCTTCAATTGTCCAGACTCCTTTCTCCTCTTCCTTTTCAGATTTCTGTCTGTACCTCATTCTGTTCTTCTGTAACCAAAGATTGTCATCATCTTTTATAGATCAATGAACAAAGAAATTCAATATGCTACAACTGTGTCCCTAATCTATGCGACCACATAATCTTTCCATTTATCTCACCTCCCTTTTGTGTTCTTTACTTGTGGTGGGTTCTTGGCATATGGGGGACATGCACTGAAGACTCCAGGTGATGTTTAGGGAAAACAAAATTTATTCTTTTTTATGATTAAATTTATTTTTTTTAATTCTACCTGTTCCCCTGTAGAATTATAAGTATCTAGTTGAATTTAAGACAGCTTTCTAAGTTTTTAGGACAACATTTCCTCTGTCAGAACCAAATTAAATAGATCTACTGGAAGATGTTGCTCATTCTCTGCTGCAGCAGCAAGGATTATACACTAGAAAAGATTGAAAGCATTAATCCAGAACAGAAAAGTGGTTTGAAAGCAGAGTGGTCATGCTGCAGGCAGTGCCTTACCTTCTGCTGCTGTTTTGTTGACAATAAGGAGAGAAAACAGGACAGTTGTAGCATTTGTCTTTTTTATTATTATTATTTATTTTTGAACATGTAAATATGGCAGATATTATCAGGTAATTGAATCTCAGTGTACTTTACCAGCATTTTAAGAGTGGACTCTCTTAACATTTTTTTAATGATGTCTTGCACTATATTAATTTAACGTCCAGGTAACAAGCGACAAGGCTGATACAATAAACTGCTTAAAAAATTCAGTATAATCTAATTTTAGTTTCCCTGTGAAAACGCTAATAGATTTTCAGTATCAGCTCCCAAAAGCTGTAAATTAGCTATGAAGTGTTCAGATCTAGGTGAAGAAAAGCAAAAAGTATAATTACTACAACAAATAAATCTCCCAGTTCCTTCTATTTTTGTTGAAGGACTTCCACCAAATAAAAATAGTCATTTTTCTCTTCTGAGTTTGCAAATAGAGATCTGTCTATGCTATTTAGTAAAGGCACAAGAACTAAGAATAAGAATAATTTTTTGCCTCAGATTTTCATCCGTCACTCATATACTAATAATCACATTAAAATAATGTTAAGGATGATTACTTCTTAGCACAATATGTTTCCACTTTGTATGCAGCTACAAATGGAACTGCAACACAATCCTGCAAAGTGGGTTCCTACTTAATTTTCTAGCTGTTGTTATTCTGACTCTTTAGAAAGTTTCTTGTATCAAAATGATTTTGACTTAACTTGGGACTTAACATTTGTATCTGAATAATAAGGAATTGTGGTATTTATTTAAGAAATCATCTCTGTGACTACCTATGTGCCCCTAGGAGAATATGACAGGCCCTGATATAGCTATTTTTTGGAAGAGCTGAGATCTATCTGATCAGTCAGAATTTCTTTCTGAACAACATTTTAGCAATTGTGATAGTTGCATTCCTGAAAATAAAAAAAAGACAACTCTCTCTGCCATTCCTATCTTTTTGTCTGAATATGTGCTGCAAATGAATATAGTCCAAAATGATATAAGCACATTTTAAAGAAAGAGATTGCTTCAAATTGCAATCATTAAAGATGATTTTGAATCAGCCTTTTCAATGTAATGCAAATATCAATTCCTTTCAGTGTGTTTTTTGCTCAGTGAAATATGGCATTAAAAGAAGTAGATGTCCATCTTAAATGATACAGTGGATGCATGCTATTGGTGAAGAAGTGAATTGAAGAATGTATGGTTTGCAGGACTAGGGTGACGTGTTCAGACAGCAGTGGAGCTTATGAAGAAAAACTTACTTAATGCTGTTAATGTAGCAACGCTGGGTATCTTTGCTTTAAATGCAGGCTGGTTTGTTTTATGTTAGTTACTGAGTTTGATATTTTTTGCAGCTTATGTACTTTTCATTTTAGACAGTGATTTGTTTGGTAAGTGTATTATCTCAAAAATCTTAGTTTAACTTGACATAGTATCACTGATGTGCCACTGGAAGTGAGCTGTTCAGTGTGTATGACTTTATGGATCTTCATCTTAGAGAAATAAATTCCTGTCTGTTATGTGGCAAAGAGCACATTGGTATACATTTTTGACCTCAAAGCAAATTTTATTGTTCAATTCTTCAAATTACCATTCTCTAGATATGTGTTTGTATCAGAAATTAGGAGGTAGCAGAAAGTATGGAATTTATTATGACAGCTATAAAAAGATAGAAATCTACACAAGAATAAAAAGAATACGTAGCAAAAAGAAAAGGTTAAACTACCTTTCTGGTTTCCTTCTGTGCTCCACTCCACACACATACAAAAAAAAAAAAAGGTAGATTCCAGAGGAAGGAAAATCCAAAATCAAATTAATTGTGTAACTGTACACATAATGTTGCTTCGTTCTCTCCTTTATCTGCCTTCAAACTGATTTCCAAGTCATGCATGGTCACCTCTGTAGTTCAACCGGTTCTGTAAATGCAGATCCACTGTCTTCCAAGCTCAATGTCCTGCTGGTTTAGGGAGCAAGAACAAAAAGACAAGGATCTGCCTGGATCTATTGCTGATGGAACATGCTTATGAGTAATATTTGGCTAAGCTACCATGGGTCAGGATTTCATCAGGCTATTTAAGCTTTCACTGAACTTTTGTAGGTACAAAGTTCAATTATGTCTTTGATTTTTCTGCCTCTCTTCTTCTTGTAAAGGAAACATTTGATTGTAAGTTATCTAATTAAAGAATTTCTTCAGTGAACTATTAATGTCTAAAATGTGAAACATTTTGTTTAATATAGCTAGTTCTTTTTCTGTGTACACTTCATCTTAAAGACCCTGATGAGGCATGGAAATAGAGCAAATATGGGCTAATGTCTTCAAGTAGGAAAAGAAAATCCTAGGTAATTGCTTTGTTTTTTTTCAAAGATGAGCCAGCCATCAAGCAGGAATAAATAAATAATGGTTTAAAAAAAAAAAAGACAATAGTTTGTATGAAGCATAATGCTCTTCTGAAATGTTTTTAAGAAAACGTAAATTTAGAAGCTTCTAATGAGATTTTTCTGCACTACATTCAGTATATGGGATCTGGGACAAATAATTTCCTATAAAACTTCCATTTTGGTGATTAGAGTTGGTATTACTGTTATTTTTGCTGTGAAGTGTGTGATCACTGCCCAATCTGTGGAACATTAACAATAGTGATACATTGTAGCAAACTTGTATGGGGTTGTTTTTGTTGTCGTTGTAGTATCTTTTGGGGGGGTGATGGTGTTACATATATTTCGGCTGTATTTTTGATAGCTGAAGTTAAAAAGAAGAGCCTACAGGACTGGCAGTTTGGGGCAGATGTGTGTCTATTCCTCAGGCATCAGTGGTTGTAAGTTAACTATAAAAATGTTACAACCATCTGTGTAACAAGACGGCAGAGATCTGCTCTTGCCTGTTACTATAAATAAGAAGGAGATTTGTTTGACTTCATAGACATTGGATTTATAAAGACTATATGTGTCAAATTGTAACTATGTGCCATGTTGCTGAGATGTGTCTGCAGCCAACTACCTGGGGTGTCTTCCCCTTCAGACATTCTAGTGGAGTGCAGCAACTGTGCAGAAATGTCTGTATAGCACAACATGACAAATTGTATTTGTTTTCTACCTATGGGGAAATGTATGATTCTTATAGATAAGCTTATTTGAAAGAGTAACTAAAATGGATTCTTAAATGGACCACTCAAGGAGATAGAAAGAAAATGTGACATTCAGTTTGTCAATGATTTTAAAGGTTTTTCTCACCATTAAATTGTTGTTGTTGTTGCTGCTACTAAGAAATAGTGTGAGATCATTTAAGCATGAGGGAATACATATAAATGAGAATTGAGACCTCTCTCTATATATATACAGAGAGAGAGAGAGAGGAAATAACCAGCAGTTTGAAGTAACTGATGTATAAAATCACAGTAGCCAGCTTGCTGTCACTATTACACTTCTAAATAGAGATTATGGGTTTATTTGGCTAATCTTCAGTAGAATAATTGATTCAATTTTTTTCTTGATAGCTGGAGCAATCAAGTTGCATTTAAAAATTTACATTTTCTGTCCATAGGCTCTTGTACTTTTTTTGTGTGTGTTTTCAAGAAAAAATGATGGGTGGAAGAACTCAGTTTTGATCATTGCCTGAAAGACTTTTATTTTTTTTCCAGTGCAGTCTATTCTTTGTTGAATGTACTGTCTTCCTCATTTTTATTTTACGATAGGTTAGTATTTTTTTAAGTAACAGCAAGGCAATTGTTACTATCTCTTTGCTAGACTAATCATCTGTTTTGAAATGCAACTATTGAATAAAAATGTACCCTATTGTGTCACATAGTTTAAAATGCATTAATTTTTATATTGAAAGTAGAGATTAACATATGTAAGGACCATAACATATTTGATATCAAAGTTACCTCAATGTTTAAAGAGCAGTATGCCCCATGTTTTTCCTGAGCATCATTATTCATACCCACATATCTTTGGGGTGGTATTGCTGTAGCAACTGGAGACAGACTTGTTTGTGTAATCTTTCATGGAGTTTGTAAAAAGCTTTGTGGTCACTGTGTCCAGCACTGCACTGCAACCAGATAAAACTCTCAGCTCTATCCAGAATTTGGGGTTATCAGTATTATTTAATTTTTTATTACTATTTAATGGACTTACATTTTAGGTTGAGAAATGTATATTGCAGAGGAGGACTATTAAGAAATAATCAAGAGAGGATTGGTGTATACACAGAGACACATAACCTGTACATGTGGCAAATCCTTTCAAAGTCTGAACATGTATTTAGCTTTTGTTTAATATTTGGCTGTTTGCACACAGTTCATGTGCTCTGAAATAGAAACTGTATGTTCAAAATCACTTCATCCCTCTTCGTCTCCAGTTCACTATTTGTCTACTTAATATAGATTATTTTTTTTTGTCTATTTTGAGCTCCCCCCTTAAATAGATGTCTATGTAGTGTGTATATAAAGGCATATATTATTTATGCTTTTTTATACATAATATTCCTTCTAAATAATTAATAATTTATATAAGATTATATAGGCCCCCATGTACTACTTTTAGAGAGTTATTCCACAACTACTTGAACAGTAGAAACATAAAGCAAGTATTATCCTAGTTGTTAGAAAACCTGAAAATGTATACCAATGTATATCAAGAGTGAAAGACAGGATCTTCAGAAAATGCTTCAAAACACCATGCACATAAGTTGTTAGTCTTCTGAGGAAGCAAATGATAAGCAGAGGGAAATATCACACCCAATTTTCAGATAGATCTTTAAGGAACTTAATAATGTTCTGCAGGATGTATTCTGGGCCACTGAGTACTGTGTTCCTCTACAGCAGCTGTCGCTAAGTGTGTGTGTGTATAAAATATATGAAGATATATATATATAGTTTTTTATCTATACCTTTGAGAATATATTAAAATCTTTTATAAAAAAGTCATTAGGGCCTCATGGCTCCAATTTTGGCAGCAGCTTCCAGCACCACTGATCTTCTGATTTGGCTCCTTCTTATTTTCACCCTGATTGTATTTGTGTTTGGCTTGTACCTCTTTGTCTTTGAGCAAAAATAAGGGTGAGTAGTTCTTTTGTTCTGCTTATATTTTATCTGCACTAATAATGCAGATAATTATAGACAATAGTTCTGTCTATTCAGTTCTACTTCCAATTAAGCAAAGCAGTCGTCTTCTTGCTCTAAGCTGTCCATCACCCTCACTTTTTATGATTGTTGACCTTTTTTGAATATGGGCAATCAGAAGTGTCTACATGGTTTTGGACAAGGGCATTTGAGTATCTCAGTTGATGGAATTAATGTATTTACTAAAAATCATGTTTGCCCTTTTTGACAGCTGCATAATATTGGCATCTGATAATCCTTCTCTATCCAAGAAGTACAGCTAGGACCTCTTCCTCCCAAGTAAATTCAAGTTGTTAGCAGAGACTTTTCCTATGAAATGAGAATGTGTTAACTCCCTAGTGTAAGACTTCATACTATAAAATTTCATCCCATGTCTGCTGTTGCAGTCTTCTGAGTCATCTGTTTCTTTCTTTGCAGTATCCCAGACCTTCTCTAAGCTGATGACATCTCTTAAATTTATCAGCCCACTCCCACTTTTTCTGCTGAGTCATAATCCAAAATATTTAAAAATATGGTTTAAACTCAAAGAAATTCACTTTATTCTTCCTTCCCTTCAGTTGTTTCTGTGCTCTTTGTTTTAGTCCGTCCCTTATCAATAACAACTTAGTTAATGATTGCTGATGGGACATGATAGTTAATGTTTTGCTGAAGTTAATGTAGGTAAGATTTATTGCTTTTCCTTTATGAAAAAATTAACTGTCAAAGAATTTAGGGTGGATGTTGCAGAATCTGCTTGGTGTAACTTACGTTTCAGTTTCTCATGTTTTCCATTTACTTTCATGTCCTTATATATTCTTTTTCCTTCACATTTGTTATAGGCTGTTGATGCATTTGAGGTGATGATAATGTGTTAATAATTATCTGAATTACCTTCTTTAAGGATTCATTAATGCTGCCTCTGCTTTAATTGCAAAACAATATACTCGGTGTGAGGAAGAAGGTGTAGAGGGGAAAGCGATAGTGTCTGTGTTCACTTTGCATATCCAGACAGCTGGCCACCATAATTTTATTGTTTTAGAAACTGGAGAATAATATCTGGGAAAGTGATACAATCAGTTCAGGAACAGTCGATGCCTCAAATAAAATCTAGGTGGAAAAATAGACAGGTTTGCTTGCTTATCTGTTGAACAGCTATCAACACTCTAACACCCCCTCTGTCAAGAGTCTGGTAATTGTCCACTCCTGAGAATATCTTCTACTCTACTGCTTTGATGTACCCTGCCTTCTCCAAAACAGACGTGGGAATGAATAGTTATTATTCGTGCCATCAACTTCTGGGAGTCAAAGGCTTCAGCTCACTAATAGTAAGCTTGTGTTCTTGTCTACCAGGAATGTAAAAAGCCCTGAATTATGCGTGACATAAAACAGCACAACATAAGGTTCCAGGCTGTTCTTGTTACTTTCTGTTGTCAGCACAGTTGTTGGGTTTCAAATTTAAATGTTAATTTAGCATTAACGAAGAATTCTTGATTCTCTCCTCTAAAATGGAGGTGGATAAAGGTGATGTCTTTGACAGATCAACCCAGACTCTCCTTGATATGGCAAGATCCAGAAATGCTTGTCCCTATGCAGGTTGTAGCACTGGTGCTGAAAAAAATGTGCATTATTGGACAGACGTGTACCCGTGGTTTTCCAGTGAAACACTTGTTTATTCTCCTACATTTGCTACAAAGCCAAAACTGTTTTAATTTTGGTTGGGGTCTGCTGCCGGTGGTGGTCTATGATCCTTCTTGTGTTAATTCCCCCATTACCCCTTCTCCACCGCCTTATCTTCTTTGAAACACTTTTCCTTCAATGCCTGCTAGTAGCATCTCTGGTCCCTGGTAGTAGACATGCACCAGTCTTTCTCACCACTTTTCCCAGAGATGTGAAATAAAAAGTGAGCAGGCTAGATCAAAGTGCTCCTTTGCTGGCTTGTTCATAAAAAGATGGTTGTTTAACGACAAGAAATAGCACCATAAAGCATGTCACAGTTCATTTAAGTTATCTGCTAAGAGGTATCCAGAGCTACAAACTGAAGGTTTCTACCTAGGATAATACCTTTCCAATGTAGTATAAATTCTGGAGGACAACCCTCTTCATGTTACCTTCTAGAAGTATACACCATTTAACAATCTTGATGGTTCAGACTATGTAAAAAATTAAATTGTTATACTTACCTTGTTTTCTTCCATATTGTGTTGCATCTGCATTTTTAAAGTTCATTTTTTCTATACCATATTTCTGTGATAACCTTGTGATATGTTGGAACATTAAAAAAAAATAAATTTTTTCGAATAGCCACTGTGAGACTAACACTGTGCAGCATTTCAGGAGCGAATATCTAGCTGGGATATTTAACAGTAATTGGGATCTTCCTATTGGGCCTTAATTGAACTCAAATAATAGTAAAATCTGACCATTAACCCATTTGGCAAGCTACTTTCAGCAGTAGCAGATTTTCTTCTGATTTTGATCTCTGTATATAACTCTGAGATTTTTCAGAATAAGGCTATTTAAAACCCTCTGTTCCCATGTATTGAGGAATCAAAAATAAAGACAGATAAGTAACATTTAAGTAGCTTTTCAAGTGTGTCATGAAAATTTACCAACTCTGTAACAAAATCTATGCACCTGCCTGCTTTCAAGGTTAGTGTTGTAAGAGAAGGAGACCCAAAACTAATGACTATTTATGTTTTTAATATAATAAGTGAGGAGGTTTTTGCTGTTTTTTCCTGATAACTTCAGCATTTTGATTGCTTCTGCAGGGTCCAGTACTGCTCCCACTGAAGCTAATATAACTGGAAATGTTCTAATTTTTTGTACACAAATCTAACATGGTTTAAAATCTTTGGGTATCTAGACTTGATATGTCTTATGCTAGTAGTGCCACAAGTAATGTTGCACTTAAAGGTGTGTGTTTTGGGTTTGTTTATTTCTGGTTTCTGTTTTGGTGTTTTGTTTTTTTTTTTTTTCTTTGTGCTTTTTGTTTTCCGTGTTTCAAATTAATTGGAAGTGCTGTTATTTATTCATTATGAGACAGAAGACTTATTTTTACCTTGTTTTTGTTCTCTAAAACACAGATAGAATCTTCTTTTGACTATTTCTTGTCTAACTTAAAATATTATTCTTTTCTGGAGCTCCAGCTGTATTCATTATGAGTTTGAGTGCACTCTCAAAAAATTGCCATCCTAAAAAATACTAAGAAGTACTTGTGTTTATCGTGCCTTGCAATAGGCTAATTGGTAGTAGTCTAATAGTAACAGGCGCTGTGCTGTTTTCTGGAAATGATGTATTAAATGTGTTATTCCTCAACTGCTAATCGCAGAAGTCATGGCCACTTTCGTGATCTCTGTTTTGCTGCAAGGAAGGACAGTATGATAATATTTAACATCTACATTTCTACTCAGGGCAGTGTTGTGTGTGCTCAGGGCTTCTCAGTTTGTTTCTGAAATAAGGTAGTGACAATGGAAAATATGCAAGAAATTTAAAAGGATAATGTATTATTCTGTTTAACTTCTTTGTGAACAGTAAATTCATATATGGAGGTAGAAAAAGGGGAAATAAGATGATTATTAATTTTTTTAAGTTCTTTTTAACCTCAGAATCGGAGTCCACATTTTGTTACGCATATGGAAATAAATCCTTATCCCAGATACATCATCTCATTACTTGGGACTTGATCCTGAACGGTTTATAGAATTCTGATTTGATTCAAGTCAGGGTTGCTAATTGCTTCCAGGTCTCCAGGTTCAAAAGTTTGTCTCAGTGGCATGGCTGAAATTACAGTAGTCTTTTCTCTGCTTATGTAAAGCAGTGTAATCATTTTGAGTGCTACACTAGCACTTCCCACACTACTAGGGATTTAGCCTTAGTTTTAGCTATGTGACTTGCATGTAGTTAAAAACAACTTTCAGTGTTTTCACTTTAGTTGCTGACCTTTTATATGTTTTAAAAAAAAAAAGTTTTTGTGTGTGTATATATATATCTGCCCATATACACACACACAGTTTCAAAACAAAAAAAAGCGCTTGTCTATAAATTGACACTAAGTGTGGACAATTGCACAGAATAATTGTTTGGAAGCACATGATATAAAAGCACTTTGTCTTTAACATTTACCATTGCAAAAGCTACTGTAATCTGCTGTGCCTTCTCACACGTGTGTTAGGTGATGCAATACTTGTGCTTCCCAAATCAGTTTATTAATAAAATGCATAGACAAGCTGAATAGAGTCGTATGTATCCTTGGGAAAGGGCATTCATAGGCTGGGCAGAAATGGAATTTCTTTATTGACTTTCTGTAATGTTAACCCATGTCAATAAAATCCACAGGAAATGTGTTTAACACTTTGTACTTTTTAAATTTCCATTTTTAATAGCAAGATGACACTCCAGGCAGTGCATTTCTGTGGGATTATTACATTTCTTGGGTGGCTGAAGTCACTCGCCCTTCGGCCTTGTGCCTCACAATACACCCGAGGCAACCAATAATCCCCAGCAAGGCACTGCCTGTCTTATCTTATTGCTTAATTATTATACCTATTTAATGCTGCTTAGAACGTTGTCAGCTGTTGAGAAAAGGTAATTATCACTAGTCAAATGAAAAACACTTTTTTGGCTGCCTTACGGATACACATTTTACTGGTACCTTGATACATAATGAAGCCTGATAGCAAAACTTTTGCTTGTCTCTTCTTCAAGCCACAGCTGTTTCCCTGCTAAATTCATCCCATCTGTCTCCCCTTCCGTAAGGCTGTAGGCAGTATAGCATAAGTACAGAAGCAGTTCAGTGCTATTTTGGATAAACATAGCTGAAATTTGAATCTTTGCCATTTGCAATGCACACATTTTGTTTTACTGCTGTAAAGAGAGCTGTCAAAATAAAAACTACATGGATAATTTACTGAAATACAGTCAAATAAAGGGATGATCAAAGGGGAAAAATGAAGATACAATATAGAATCACTTTTACTTTCATGGTGTATTCTAAACAATGTAATTGTGGACCTCTTGACGTTGCTGGGTTTAGATAAATCAGTAGTGAATAACAGCAGTAGAAGCTACTGAATTAGAATATGGCATGATGAAGTCAGAACTTCATGCCAAAAATTAATTGTAGCAGGCAATTTGTGATAGTGTCCTGCTGAGATATCTGACCAAGGTATTGCTTGTTTTAGAAGGGGTATATAATTGTATAAGATAATACGGCTTGGAAATTAAAAATAACAGTTCTGTATTTGTCTCTGAAAATTGAAGGACCTTTGACTTGAATAAATTGAGTACTCTGCTCTATACGATATTTGAGTCTTTCAAACAAACCCCTTTTTAAACAAGCCTTCTGTTTTGAGGGAGTCTTAAAAGTCCTATGGCACCTCTAGTAAGAGAAGGGCTTTGACCACTACATCTTGGATATATTTTCCTTTCAGTGTGTTATTGTGTTCTATGTGACCCATCTCGGAGAAGACTGTAGTTCATCAGCACTTTGCTTGCATGGCTAGTAAATATGCAACAGTCTTTTGTAGGAGAAGCCTGGAAGCTGTTTCTAGGTTAACCCTGATGTGTATTTGGGATAGTTCATTGTTCTGTGAAAGTTTAATTCTTCAACACTAGCCCTTCCAAATTCATACTGTTAGGTAAAGGTGAATGAAGCCATGTTTGTCCTGACCTAGAAGATGCTCTCACTGACCAAGAAAGGAATCGATGAAGTTAATGCTAATAGACAGTGAAATTATTTCACTAAAAAATTAATCTAAATGTTATGAGCAGAAAGCCCCTTTGGGAAAAAGCAGTTTGTGGAGTTCACTACTGCTGAAATACTGACACTGGTGTTCTGTGTCGAGGCAGAGAAAGTAAAAAAGGATTTTAAGTCATTAACTTCTACAGGATTGTTTTCAAATCGAAAGGAACAAAGCCCTTTGTAATATGACTAAGAAAGGTACTGCTACATGAAAAATTTACACAGCAATTTTGATGTAAATATATGTAAAATCAATACTCTGTGGCAACAGCCAAGACTGCATTACTCCACATTTACAGGAATGTTAGAATTAGAATTTATCTCTCATTATAGACACTAAATTGAAATATTCAAAGATTGTGAAATATTGTTTAGTTTGTTCAGCAATATGAATATAAGTAAGGATGTCTTAAGCTGGGAGACTGAATGTTGGTATTTAGTCCTCTGGTAACTTATCCAGGAGCTGGTAACACAGCAACCTCACCAGAACTAGTACCCTCGGGTATCTGTTAAAGGGAAGAAAAACTCCACCATTTTTAAAGGAAGCCAAATTCTTCAAGGACTCTTATCATATGTAAAAGCATCTCCCCCTCTGCCTCCCTTCAGGCTTGACTGAAAGAGTAGTTGTATAGACTTGTCTGAACACTTAACTAGGTCACCAGAGTATTCCAGTAAAATCCAGGTACTAGGACCATCTTGGAACAATTGCTTTTATGGGGAATACATAGTGATATTTTTGAAAGTCCTAGTGATGTCTGAGCTTACCTTTATGGCTTGGTCATCCAGTTTTATGTGAAACTGTGTAAAACACTTGCAGTAAAAGGAGAATGTTTAATGTCTGATGGAACATGTGCATGTACCACGTAATGTTTCAAGAAACTTAAGCTATTTTTTTCTTTCTTTTCCTTCTCCAAAAGGAGAGATTTACTTTTGTGCTGCATTACATACAGGAAATAGCCTCTGTTAGAATGATTTAGGTAATTGCTGTAGGTTCATGTGGGAGGCTTGTGCCTTCATGTGTAACAAATTTGACAGATCCACTTCAATTTTCCAAACATGATTCTAAGAAAACTCAACCTTTACAAAGTCTTTTACCCTCTTATGAGGTTGGTGTAAATGTGGATTAGGGATGGAGGAATGGACAAAATCAAGAGCAAAACAAGTTACAGTGGTTGTCTTTCCCCTGAGCAAAGTATTAAGGAAGGTGTCGGTCTTAGGCTTTTCACTTATTTATTACACTTTATTTTTGCAGCCCAGAGTGCCTTACCATAAGTACATGCATTTCAAAAATCCAAGATTATGTGAATTCCAGGTGATCCTTCATCTACAGTGTTGTGTGTGCTCCCAGCGTTGGGACTGTTTATGGAGATCTAGATCTAATAAGGGGATTTCCTTTGTCAAATCTGCTGCTTCAAAAACTTATTCGTTTTTGTCTGGCCATCATATTTTTATTTATGTCCAGGATTTTTTTTTTTCTGCCTGTGTGTTTTTAGATCAGACAGACGGCCCTGTATTTCTGCTCTTTTTTTCTGCAGGTTAGTTTAAGGACAAAAGGAAAAGAAGGAATGGGTCAGAGGGGATCACATACTACCAGTTAAAAAAATTCTTGAAGTAATATGGAAGAAGGAAAACACTTCTTTAAAGACAAAAGAAGAAAAAGACTTCTTACAGTGCTATATTCAGTTCTTTTTACTTTACCTTTTCACACTTTTTTTGGTTTAAGGTAATTTTAAGTAATCCATCTCGACATGTGGAAGGAACATTTCCTTAAAGAAATATTCTGATGCTTTCTGGATATTCTGGAAAGAAAAAAAGAAAAAGAAAAAAAAAAAAAAGTGTGAGTTTTTTGTGTGGTTTTTGTTTTTTGTTTTTTTTTAATGTACACAATGAATAGAAACCTCTACTTGTTCAAAGTTTTTCATGCAATTTACTTGTTTGCTCAGCTGCTTTGGGGTTATATGATCAAAACCCAAAAGCCAATAAAATCTTTGCAGAATATTATTACCTTTCACTCTGTTTTAGCTGTCTGCTCCCGCTTTCAGCTGCCTCTGTTCTGGCAAATTTTAGACTTTTAGTTATTACTCATACTGAGATGTTCTGATTAGATACCATTTGAAAGCTCCACTGTTTGAAAGTAATTTTTATTTTAATAGCAACATGACAAGCTGAACAATATATGCCACTTAAGTGGTACAAAAATGTTTTTCTTCTTTTTGCCTAGGTTCTCCCAAACAGAAATTGTAGCAACTATTATAAGTGCTTGCAGGTCATCTGTAACAAAACAAACAAACTAAAAGTCAATGCCTTTCAGTCAGCAATAGTCTAGGTTTTTGTATCAACAGTTCATGTGCAAAGTTTACCTCATATTGTTGTGCTAATGTTTCCCTCTAGACTGTTCTCTGAATTGTCTCCGGACCCAGCACCGCTCTGTTCCATTTGATCTCCACCTGACGTATGGAGCCTACCCTAAACAAAGTTTTAAACAACAGGGACTATTTCTGCAAAAGCAGAGGCAAAACTAATTTTGGTAAAAATGCAGAACTGATTAGAGTCCTGATAGTTAAATTCATTATCAGAGCCCCCAGTTAAAGTTCTGTTAAAGCAGTGTTGCAAGATAAATGAGTGATCCTTGCCATGCCACTTTCTTTCTTTAATAATCAGTGGAACTTTGGTTGATGGAAATGTCTGAATTCATTCAGTCCCTTAAACTCAACAGATATCTGTAGAGTAGAATTGAAAATGAGGGCTAGTTGAGATGTTAGTGTTATTTGTGTGAAAACGGCATCTTAAAAATTTTGTTTCACTAAAATTTAGTCTCTTTATTAAGGTACTTTCTATTCATATTTTTAAATAGCACATTTGGGGATTCTTTCTTTTGTAATCTTTATAGGAAGGAATTTTTTTCCTAATACTTCAGTGACTTTCCGCATCAGATTGCAGCGTAATGTTACAGTCAATAATGTTTACATCAACAAATGTAAATTAAAATTAAATCTATTATTTAAATAGCATAATGGAAACACATGGTGCTTTGTAGTCATGTAATTAAAGAAGATCTGTTCCTCCAGGAGTTTATGATCTAAAGATCAAAACCAGTTCCACATGTAACAGACCTCTTCTGAGTATTGGTGTACAATTTGGGGATTTTGTCTTGCATCCACTTCAACATAAGTTTTACTTCCAGGCAGAACTTTCACCCTCACCAGTGCAGTACTATTTGAGATGTAATGCATAGGTACTGTACTTGACATTTTGTGCAGAAGCAGTTAACTCTTAGCACAGAAAAGCTTGGTGTTTTAATGTCAAGATTTATACCACGTTTATTTAACATTAACTACTGTCAACTAAACTTTGCGGATGATACTAGTTCAGGGGGAGAGGGGGAGATTAAATTCTTATTTTTAACAAGGAGTCTAACTAGCCATGCTTTTTTAAATTTTTTTTCCCTTTTCTTATTCTCATCTCCAGTTGTGAAAGTAATTTTTGGCAGAATTGCATTTGAGTTAAATTATTCACTCATCCTGGGGCAATAGTCTGTATTCACTTTCCAGCTCAGCCAACAAAAAATATGGGAAACAGACCAGCCTAGTTTTCCATTGTTGCCTTATATAATGTGGTGTTTTGGAAATGATGATGAAGGCAACCTGGATATTTCATGGATGAAATAGTAGATTCATAAACTGAAAGCTTTGCTTGCTATTTGTAATGATCTTTTCTCCTTTCCTAAGTGTGTGCTTACAAATCAGAGATGTTGCTTTTATTTAAAAAGAAAAGAGGATGACAAAGAAAAACAAACAAACAAAAAGAAACCACAAGCCTTTTTATTTTTTTAAGAAATCTGCTTGAATTGATGGCTCAGTTCCCTCAGTTCCAAGTTTATATCACAACTAGGTAAGGTAGAGTACTTTGTTTAGTATACTTTAAGTCTTAGTTTCCCCCCACAATATGCTACAAAAGAGTGTCTGGGTGTAAATGCATATGTTATTGTCAGGTGTGATGGTCTGACATCTCTTCCAATTATCATCCTATTTAGGATCCTGAATTAAAAAGAATTTTGCATTTATTTTGGAAGTGGGGAGCTAAATGAAGACCTGTCTGTGAACCTTGTGACTCATAGGTAGCTTCAAACCATTAAGTCCCTTTGTCACTGTAAATAATTTAGCAGCAATAAGAGGCAACTTTTGCCTTCATCCTCCTTGCCTGAGGATTTTCCCGAAGATAGGGTAAGCTTGGCCATCACCTTACACATTCATACGTTTTGTTCCTTATTCTAGTGGCTTTTTTTGGTGGTTGATGCTGTTGCTTAGTATTACACAGCTCAGAGGTGCTGCTGTGTTTGATTTTCCTCAATTATTTAAATCCATAAAACATGAGTTCTGGTCATTTCCTCTGTATGCTTTGAGTTCTGGGAGCGATCAGAGACTTTTAAGCATTTGAACTATGGCAGGTCTTCTCCAAGTATTGTGTTTAAATTTTCCCTGTACTGTGCTACAGCGCCTGACATTGCAGGTTTCAGGTCATCCGTGTACTGTGTGGAAATAACACTGAATTGGTATTTTCTAACGTCTTTGAAGATGAAGCAGTGAAACAGTTTCATGTTACAAGTGGTAGGCTTTAATGAATGTTGGTGCTTTTATTCCAGACCTCTTGCAGCAAAACTTTTGTGCTTCAGTCATGGCTATGTGCTAATCAGGGTAAAGCAATAGATTTTCACAGAAGGAGTGATAGTACAAGTCCTGCCTTCTGCGTGTTTCTGACAGGACTTCCTTTCTATTTTCCTTTCTATTGCACTTCTCTTTTTAACTAAACTCTAGCTTTCTGAGCAAAATGAGCCTTTGGGTCATATGGTATGTGGCTTCGCACGAACTTTTACTGCCTGACAGGCTAACTTAGCAACCGAGATCTGATTTCCACTTCTTCCTACACATTGCTTTTGTCTTGTGCTGACATATTGGATTCTGTGCTGTACAAAAGGAAGCCCTACATGCCAACTAGTGTAGCATTGTGCCTGGGACCTGTTTATTTGGATCTAGACTCAGATGAAGGACTCGCACTCAAAGACATTCAGTACTTGGCAATCCCAAATAACAAATTTCTTTTGTAACAGTTCAGTCAGTGGTAATCTCACCATTCTAATGCAGTACTGAAAAAAAAAATATATATCCTTTATCAGTTGGGGTACCTTAATAATTTCAGGGTGCTTTGGGTGGCAGAATAAGCAAAAACAATAAGAGGGTGTAGCATTGGTCGTTTTAAACAAACAACCAACTCCCCTAAAACAGCCCCCAGAGCAACAACAAAACAAATACCCCGAACTACAGAGGTCCGATGAAAAGAAACAATAATTCTGACATCAGGCAGTTAAATAATAGACTCTGATGCGGAAAACTGTCCCAGATTCCAGCATTCCTTTCAGCTGACATTAGAAAACAAGGTAGAGTTAGCATGAGAAATAGTGTCTTTATATGAAGAGATTGCTCTTGTTAGGCCCATATGTGAACCATATATCCAGATTCTCTCTGCATCCGCTCACATGTCTCCCTGTCAGCATCTGAAGAGAGATCCCCAAATGTTCAAATGTACCTTTCAGATCAGAGTTTAATTTTAGAAGACTATCTTGGCCTATTAATTTTGATTATAACAGTGCTGTGACAGAGGAGACATCAGATTGTGAGTAAAATTTTGGAAGTCAAAATGCTACAAAATCATAGGGATAAATGCAAGTGCAGCTTGCAGAAATAGGTCACAGTACTTGTATATGGTAGAATATGTATATATAAGATCTATGTCATTATTGAATATGTAATGCTTCATCAGGGAGTGTATTGTTCATGTGTGCTTTGTAGGTCACAAACTCCAACATGGAGGCTGAATTCTTCCATGATCTGTTTGTGTTGGATGAGAAAGGCAAAGTTTAAAAGCTTAAGTAATGATTCCAGAGCTCAGACTTGTTGAAATTTAGAACTTACTACTGCAGAGCATCTTGGACATTTTTGTAATTTCTGTGTTTTCTCGTATTTAATCAGCAAATGTACTTTTCAATTTAATGACGAGCTTTAGAATGTACAAGCAAAAGCCAAATTCGTTCAGTTTCTAAAAAAAAAAAAATAGGCAAAATGCATAGATTGTTTAATGCACATAAGCAAAGTAAGCTACAGCTCCTAGGCAATTCAGAGGGATCACCCTGATTATTAAAATATAGTTGAAACCTAAGAGGTAGAATAATAAAAACTAATTACACTAGATCAGTCTGAATACTATGAAACCTGTAGAAATGTTAATAGAAATGTTTCGGATATCTTATTGATGACCAAAATTCTTTGTAAGGTTTATTAACTTTTTTTTTATTGAATCCTTAAAATTAAGTATGTGAAGTCACCATCCAGAACTAGGAAGGACATGAAAACACGAATGACAAAATTAAAAATGCCAGTATGACGTGTAATTTTTCAATGTACTTGTTCTATGCTTTCTGTTTTGATAATGGATGTCTAAGGGCATTCATGTGGTTATGAAGGAAGAAATTAATTCCCCTGCTAATAACCCCCCTTCTCCATGTAGCCCTTTTCAAATTGAAGGGGTTTGCTTTCAATTCTGCATTTCTCTTTGTCTCGAAAGAGGAAAAGCATTGTTATTTCTACAAATTACTGTAGAAATTCTGTTGTTTCTTCAAGTAACAAATGAAGTGCCAAGTAAAACTGAGTAAAAGATTTACAATTATTATATATATCAGACATTTCAGGTATACCTAGAATATGAATAGCACAAGCTTTAAATATATTTTTATAATCTTGATTATGCCATATAAAAAGAATGGTCTTTTCTTTAAAGACTTTAAAAAACCTTACCTTACCCCTAAACAAACAAACAAAAATAAAAAAAAAATCCAACCTTTGTTTGCATTTGTAGCTCTAACCAAGATACAATAGTGGATTCTTCATCAGACACAATCTTTTTCTTAAGTGGTCCAAACTGCAATCCAGTGAATGCATTGGTACTTTTGATCAGAAATCATTAAGGGTCATCATGTGCAAGAAGCAGTGCAAGGACACTCTGCAGTCAAGGGAGAAGCTCTTGAAGGATTCTGTACCTTCATAATTTTCCACTGCTTGTCAAGAGAATAAAGTGTATTCTTTTTTCTTAGCCTGCAAACAATAAGAAAACCAGCAGCATGTAGATTACATCTACAGGTCTTGGCCAAGACTTTGCATGTGGTTTCTCTTCATTCACCTGTTCTGGGACAAGAAGATACAGCACATATACAAAATTCATTTCCCTCTTGTCCATAAATCTAGGACCATTCTTTTTACCTAAACATCAAATTCAAATTCTGAAATCATTATCCAATGCATGTTTCACATCTGTAAATTATGTCTGTTGGCCAGCTCCTCTTTCTGAAATTCTGTTTCTGATGCTCATACAGGATTTTACTGAAGGGAGGTAGTACTGGAACTTGCTGGTGAGGGACTGAGAGAGAGCCCCTGTGACAGCTCTCAAAGCACCTTTTCTTCTAGAACTTCAGTCACTGCTGATGTTCAGAGACATCCCAACTGTGTTCCTAAACAATTGATTTTGACCTGATCAGTTCAGAAGACAACCTGCAGGGTTGATTAGTGCTTTGCAATGCCAAAATAGCAAACTTCTAGACCCGTTAAGTGCCATTTAGTTTATTGAGAATCTTTCTGGAAAATGCAGAGACCCCTCCAGCTAGGAAATTAAAGGAAGTTAATGTCTACAATCAGATGACTGGAAAAAAAAATTCTCTCATCTCTGAGCCTTCTAAGATTGGGGTAGGTGGGCCAAGAGTGGGCATTAGCACCTGAAGAGAAAATTAATGATCAGAAATATGTGCAAAACACACACAGTCTGAAAGACATTCATCCGAGAGGTCAGGGAGGGCCTTTTTTAATATTTTTTTTACATAATTTCGTAATTTGTAAGGTTTGAAGAGTATGCATAGAACTAACTGAAATCTTAATCTGTAGTTATTTATAAACTTTTCTTGTTACTGTAAACACCCTATATTCAGTTCTTTATTTATTATAGCTAGTAAATCAAGCCCTATCAAATTTAAACTGAGCTAAATTGCTACATCATTGAATACATTGCCACATTTTACATTTTGAAATTCAAGTGTGTTTTGAACTTCTGTCATCTTTTTCTTAAGGAAAAAAATGTGGAATTATGGGAGGATATTTATGGGAGGAGAAAGTGGCTCTTTAATTTTGTTTTTATATAAAACTATCTGAAGCAATTTTGTTGAAACTTAAAATAGCCTTGAGGCAGAGAGGGAAGAAAGGGAAAGTACTAGCCATAAATAAAGAGCTTAGAAACCTAGTAGTATGTCCTTGAAAGTGCTGGCTTCAACCAAAGCCTCAACGGCGGTCTGCGCTCTCTGTGAGGGTTGGGTACAGTCTACCCATCATTTGTTGAGGAAATCCAGCTCCTAAAGTGTTGAGGGGTTAAAAAAAAAAAAAATAAGTACATTATCTACTCAAACGCAAGCATTTCCATATTGTAAGGAAAGCTGTTTTTATGAAGGCAGAGGAACATTCTGTGTTCATGGAGGTGGAGAGTTGATGTGGGGAGACTATTTGGAACAAATACTTGTCTAGTATCTGTTCGTCTTTAAAAAATGCTAGAACATACACATGTGCTTCTTGGTCCTTATGCTCCATACTGCTCCGCTCTGCACAGATAATCACACAAACAATACATGTGAGCAGCATTTGAGGTAGAGCTGTTATCTTTTTTCTCTTTGATGTCTTATTTTACCAATGCATTAAAAGTTAAACTAGGAAATAGTGCTTCTGAACAAAAGGTGCTGCAAATCCTCAGCAGGCAAAATTGTGCCGTCTGTCCTTATACATTTCTATTTCTGCCTGTCCTTCGTTAACGGAGATGGTTATTCATCACAGAGTGGTCGATGAGAGTTTTATAGGAGCATTTATTTATAATTTCTATTTTCTAGTTCTTTTTTCTATTCTTTATTTTATTTCAGGCTCCAAAGTGTATATTTTCTTTTCTGTTATAGTCAATTATGTCATAAATGGTCAAATGATAACTCATCACAAACAAAATTATTTTTGCAGCCTGTCTTCCTAGCGCCTGGAAACTAAAGAGACAACCTGGATGTCTGCATGCCAGTGCAACCAGGATTTCAACAGTGTCAATAATCTTTGCTCATCACGCAAAAAAAAAAATAAAAAAAAATCAGTGTGTCAGTGTATTCCTGCAGAGTCATTAGCATACAGACTCACTCTGCTTGCTTAACAAAGCATGGTTTGGTGTATTACAGTTTCCTAGACTGCTTGTCTGATTCACCTCTGACAAAAACAGAGAAAATTCAGTCCCTTCTTCAGTAGCACACTAATGTAGGAAATAAATCTTCGGGCATAAGGTCTGAAATGGCAGTCATTTAAATAATTCAAGTGCAGCGATCATTTTGCCCATGTGCCTTTCATTTCTTTGTTTTGTTTCTCTGTATTTCTCAAATCATTGAAAGAAAAACAATCTTCAGCAACAATCTATATTTTTAAAATATCTGGGGCTAAATAATCCCTGTCCTCTTTAAATGCAGTTTAGCTGGTTACATGTTAAATAATTATTTGCTCTCTCTTTTGTGGTGTGGAGGGGGGAGTTGGAGGGGAGAAGTAACATACAAGCAGATGTGCTGCTAGATCTACAGGCTTCTGCCAACCATATGGCATCTTAAAGAAAGATGGTTGGAGCGTCTGGATTAGCAAAGAGTCGGGATGGAAAGCCATGTGTCGTGTTGGTACAGGCAGTTGTTTTAGCTCTCTGTAAAAGGCTTCAGGAGATTGTGTAATGGAACAAATGGTACTGCAAGCCTAGTAACAGCCTTACCGCTGCTGGAGAGGCAATTGGCCCCCAGGCGGGTACTGCTTCATCCTTGCTTGTTGGTTTTTTGTGAAGGATTTTTAGATCGTTATTCTGTGTTCTTCTTTTAATGTACAGGAAACTTGGGAGATCTAATTCTGAACTTTATACTTGAAAGAAAGCTATTGTGTGGTTAGGATTTTTTCACATGCTTGTTTCTGAGAACGAAAACATACACTTTCCCTCATTTTGAAGTGAGAAGCTTGTACCCTTCTGCGAATTTCCTGCATCCTTCATGAACACTGAGATACCAATTCATTGAATTTGTAGCTGATGCCCAGATTTTGGGGGAAAACTGCTCTCTCTGGGATTTGCTTAGTGAAAAACAAGATGGGGGCTATTGTGCTTGTGGCTATAACATACCAGCTTGGCATTTGTATTCTGTTTGACAAGTTGCTCTTTATGCAAACAAGGGGCCTGCTCCTAAGAAAGGCAAAATTCCCTTTTGTTTTCAGCAACACAGGATTGGGCTCTTGGTGGGGTTTATGTTCTTTACAGGAGTCTCTGTAGTTCATGTTACAGCTCATGGGAGTTATTCTGGATCAGGATGAAAGCTTTTATGTCCAGATCTGTTACAGAAATAGGTTTTGGTCATTTCTCTACTGTCACACAATAGAACTCTAAATTCCTCTGTATGTCTTAATGAAATTAGGCCTCTTAGTACACCTGTAAATGTAATTTTATCTCCCCAATACTATCTCTTTCAAAGAAAATTAAAAATATGATGTTGCAATAAAAGCTTTCAATAAAATTAGGAATTTTTTTATTTGAAGATACTTTGAAGTACATTATGATCCCGTGTCACAACTTTTATGAAGAGTATAACATGAGGGATGCCCAAATATTCATTCATAGGTAGATAGTTAAATAATTGTTGAGCAGGTAAAGTTACAGTTTCAGAGACATTAGAAGCAAACTATTAACTACAGAAGCATCTTCCCTCCTGAGGATCTTTGCTGAAAAACATACTAAGGTAGTATGTTTTAAGGTAAACTGAGACAAATGCTGCTCTAATATAGCCTAAATTCATAATAATTTAAAAGTACAATTACTGCTCTTTATTCTCTTCATGTTTTTTTTTCTTACTGTTCAGAAGGCTTCTTATCTGGAGCTTAGGAAACAGCAGTCCTCAGCTTAATCTGCAGTTTAGTTACAGCAGTGCACGCTTTTTCCTGAGCTGCCTGCTTGCCCCCCTGCTCAAGCCTGCATATGTTGCTCCAGACTGATCAAAAGTAGCCTCCCTGGGGAGGGAGGCTTGGGTTCATTTTGTCGGCCTGTTCATTACCTCGCCTCAGCCGAGGCTGAGCCAGGTGTGAGGTGGACAGTTGTCCACCAGGAGCAGTGCCAAGACCACCAGCATCTCTCTGGAAAGCTCTCATGGTGGCTGCTGAAGAGGAGTGGAGTTGGACCAGTGAGCCCAGTGGGGACCTCAGGCTCTCTGGGGACATATCCTGAGCTTTCACAGTCTTTCAGAAACCCAAGCTGTTTTGTATACCATGTAGCGTGTGAGTTGCCCAACCTTGTGGCCACGTTATCAAAAGTCTGCATTTCATTTGGAAATGTGCGTTTCTCTGGGCAGGTTTTCCAGTGCTCAATTTTGAGTAATGGTCTCTTTGTGCTGCGGCAGCAATCTCAGAGGTTACCAAGTCTAGAGAGACAAGTAATTGATTGACAGTAGGCGGATCTCTTGCTTCTCATTTTGAGCATATGTTTGTCTCCTGTATCTGTACTTAGAAGAACAAAAACCATAGCTGTACTTTTAAACAAAGAGACACAGCTTTGTTTTCTTAATTTACTAATAGTGATTTCAGGCACTTAATTGTCCAACTACTTATATGAGTGAGAATGTTCAGCTCTTAAAAGCATATCAAGACTTCTGAGCTTTCTTGTTTAACCATTTGTTTCATGAAGCCATTACTGTTGCTTACCACTGAAAGATTAGAACATGGGGAGGTAATATGAGAAAAGCCTAATTTACCCAACAAAACTAAGCAAAGCCTTTTGATGTCATCAGAGGGGGAGAGCACTCTTCTGATAATTACAATGAAGATGAGTCAAGAAAATGATTAACATTTATTTCAACTTTTCAACAAAGGAAAGACTGTTAGTTTTGCTAGAATTTTGACAATAATTAAGATATGGTGGAAACAGAAGACTCTGTGCATGCATGTGCACAGTTCTGGACAGAATTAATTCTTCTGCTGGAAGGTGCCGACAGTCTTACTGTGGTGGGATGCCTGTGCTAAGTCCAGTGACTGCTGACTGGTGTGCCAAGCCATGATATGAGAGAGCTACACTGAAGCCACCTTTGTGCTCGTTTTGCATGGTACTTCCAACAGCCCTGTGCTGCTGTTCCAGAGACAGTAGAGCAGCTATTCCCATCCATGGCTGCTGCTACCAGAATGACATCACTGACCCTTCCTGCTGGTTGTGGTTCAGTGTGTCAATACTCACCTCCAAACTGCCTGGTTGCAGTTATATTCCGTATTGTGGAGGGGTTAATTATTATTCTGAAGGTAACTGTAATGATATTTTCCTCTAAAGCATTAATAAAATTCCTCCATTTCATAGCAGTCATTGAGTTCAGCCTTTAGGGTTGATGCCATAAATTCGGAGCACAACTGGATGAAACACATATATTTATAATTAAAAAGTCACACTCTTACAGAGAGTGAAATGCTGTCTATAACGTTCTAATACATATTTTAAGGTGTATATTCTATAAAGTGCTTCTCTGCTTTCCTTCAATGGTTCTGAGCAATTGCAGTTTTAACTAACTTCACATGCCAATTCACTGTTTTTAATACAGCCCAAAAGGAAACACCAAGTGGCCTCTGTATTGGCAAGAGCAGAGCTCTGTGAAGGTGGGCTGACAATACTCTTCAGATCCTCCAGCTTTCTTCATTTTCTGGAAAATGTCTGGTTTCTTAGGATGCAACTCCATTCCTCTCAGCCCTTCTCAGTTCAAAAGTCTTTTTCACCACTTCCCCTACATTGGTCTTCCATGTTCCATTCTTCCCAGCTGGTGTTTCCTTGATGCTGTTGCTCTTCCTTTAGTGTCTGCAGAACTGGATTATGGTGTACCTAGGAACCTGAGGAGGTTGGGGCTGGTCCTGAATGGATATAGACCAGGTCCAAAGTGCTGTGTTGCGTGACAACAGCAGCTCCATGTGAGGTAGTAATGGAGAAACAGAGGTTGAAGCCTCCTCAGATCCCCTGGGTATAACCATGCGTATCTGAGCGCAGCTCTTCCCTATCTCTCATGGACATCTTAGGCTCCTCTGCCCACCTTCACCTGCTTCCCAGCTACCTCTCTAGATCCTCACTCAGTTTGTGCACCCTATTCTTATTTTTGTTACCTATGTAGAGTAGGTTTGGAAAATAGATATGTGAGATAACTGTATTTGAAGGGGAGTAGGCCAGACTCAGTAAATTCACAAATGGAAGCAATCTGGTCTCTGTGGGGAGAGCAACAGGGCTTTGTATGGAAAACATCGATCTGAATACACTGCACAGAAAAATTATCTCTGTCATGAATGTAAAGTCATATTTCTCCTCTTGTATGTCACAAGCATCAAACTACACTCCCTACAAATCTTACATCTATCATTACTTTCACTGTAGTTTACAAAAACCACAGTAACCCTGTGTGAACCCTGAAAATAAGCAAATGTGTATTGCCTGACAGAGCTTACAGCCAGAATCACATGTTTGAAATGAACTGCAAGGAGGGGCATGTTTGCACTCTGGTGTCGAAAATAAGGGTGATGGAGTTTAAGCAAAAGAATGAATGGGTGACATAGATATTTGACACTCTGTGTTTGATATTTTTATAGCTTATTGTCATAGTAGTGAAACTACACAATATAGCAGCCTTGGTTTTTATGCTGAAGAACTATGGTGTATAGTTATTACACTGCAGGCTCCCTTGCAGATAACTAAATCAGAAGGACTGTGTGCGGCACTACTGAGCTCCCGTTTGCAAGGTCAACAGTGAGAAACATTTTACCTTTCAAACACAGGTAATAATAGCTATAAACATAAACAGAAGCTTTATGCTCTGTAGTACAGAGCCTGCAGTCCTTGGTGGTTGCAGCTAGAGTCTGGGCTCAGTGAGGACAGCAGGACTGAACCCAAAGCTGTTCTGTTAGTCTGCAGTTGCGACTGTCAGAAACAACTGAAGCAGTTGCAGCTCAGCTGCACTACCCTTTCTAGCAGTAGTATTTTTTTTTAATTAAGACAATGTCTGACAAAGTAAATTAACAGAAGCTGATGCTTTTAGCAGGTTTTTTTTGCTTCAAATGCCTGATGTCAGCTTGGGCCACATGTACATTCTACACATGCTATGGGATAGAAAAAGTGAAGCCTTTCTTTTTCAATTCTCTGCTGCCTGCCCAAACACCACATGTACTGTCTGTTACATGTCGCTTCTGATGAGGTTCATGCTGGGAATTTCTTTTTAAAGGCAAAGTGTCTCTGAAGGAAAGAGTTCAGATTGGGCAGATTGCATTAAAAATTCTCAGTGTCTCTGACTCAGATATAGTACTTGTTTTGTGTGGACACCAACTAGCAGTCTGTAAAGGTTCGTCTGGTAATGAAAGAAATAGGAATCAGAGTAAGCAATGGGGAGAATGAAGCATACACTTATAAAAAGTAAACCAGTGACAAAATTTGTTGTAACTAGTAAAACGAGTGCAGGAAAAATATCAGTAATGAACATATATACCTTGTGGCATGAGCATTATATACTGGAGGAGGCCACTTGATAGGATGTGACTCTCTTAACATTATCGAGACTCTGTTTCCTGATGGAGAAATTTTGCAAAATCTGTTCTGTCTGGCACATAACAAAATCAAAAAAATTAAAAAAATTAATTA
>JANHFX010029180.1:0-10990 GCA_027560015.1 Chloroceryle amazona | reverse complement strand
GAGTCCCTGTGACCCCTGGAGGGGTTTCCAAGCCCCCCATGGAGCTGTGGTGCTGAGGGCCAGGGGTCAGTGGTGCCTTGGCACTGCTGGAGGAATGGCTGGACTCCAGGAGCTGAAAGGCATCCTCCAACCAAAACCCTTCTGTAGTTCTTTTCTATGATTAGTGACTGGACCGTTTCCCTTTCATTGTTAGGGCACTGAAGTGGTTCTGTAAATTAAGATACAAGAGTGGAGAAGGGGCCCTTCTGCTGCCAGAAATGTCGAGCTTCCAGGCTCCCCTGTTATGGGACACCCATCCTTTGCTCCTTTCAGCACAGCCTGCAGCTGCCTCTCCTTCCCCAGACCAGACCTACAGCAGTAGTGGGTCCCTGTTCCAGTTGATGTTCCCTCCTCAAACTGCAAATCTCAGCTACCACTGCAGGTTTTTTGGGTTTTTTTTTGGTTTTTTTTTCAGAAAGGATGGGGAAAAATTTGTGTGAGGGAGGAGTGGGTGTGGAAAGAGAAGCAGTGGCACCAGCAGGCAGTGTGTGACTGGGGAAGCACCGTTGCTCCTCCATAGCAGCTTGAGGCACGTTCCTGCACAGCCATCAGTGAGGTAGTGCAGGTGGGGTGGCCGGGACCTGCTGGGCACGATGTCAGGGCTGGCTGCTGCTGCCTCGAGCTGCTCCATCCCTCGTCGGAAGCTGCCACCTCCTCTGCTGTGCATGTGCTGCCACCCCGGGGTCTCGAGTGTCCAGAGCCCCTTATAATTGTTCAAGCATGTCTTCTGTTTAGAAATAGTGGAAGTGGGAGAAGGCAGAGGAGGGATGGACGCTGGCTTTGGCAGCCAGCTGGTCTCTAGGTACGGTTCAGTAGCCTGGGAAACCCGCGGAGAGGAAGGAATTTATTTCACTGCAGGTCGGGTCAGTGAGAATGAATCCAAACTGTTACAGATCCGTAGTAGAAAAGATTTCCATGCGTACAGAGGTGTTTAGGTTGACAAGGTCATTTTAAATGGTGATATCTAAACCAGACATTAGGAATAATCTGACATAGTACATCCAAATGCTTAAAACTGCTTCTGAAAAATAGGAATGGGGAGAACGATTGACGTGTTTAACTGAGGGGGGCACGGTTACGCCTGTGTAAGGCTCCTCATGATCTTAAAGATGCCGCAACACTTTGAGCACGATGTTCAGCAGTCTCCAAAAGCGGTGGCTGTCTCCTTGGCAACAAGAAAGGCATGTGCCTGTTCCCATGGAAACGTACAGGGAAGGTTTCACGGGGAAGATTCTGTTCAGAGATCAACGTGCAAGTTCCAAGCTCTTTATTGCTCGTACCTGAAGCAGAAGCTGTCAGCACATCCAGGTGCTCTGATCCTTCAGTTGGCAAGGAGGAGAGAGCTGCCAATAGTGTGGTGCTGTTCCTGGCTCCCCGGGGGCAAAACATTAACTGTGCACTGCTGTTCCCCTCTGGGGTGCTCCTCCCTCGGGGGCCAAGACCCAGCATCAGACTTCTTCAGAGCTCCTCATAAGGAAAGCAGAGTTCTTGCTACCCAGAGAGGCATTGGAGAGTTCCCAAGACTAACTCAAAGGAGGGGACAGACAAAGCTGGAAATCAGGAAGCAAGGTGTATGCAGGGAGCCTGCACCTCAGCAGGTTCTCCAATGTCTAAAAGGGGAGCTGTGCAGGAGCGCTGACAGAAGCAGTACCTGCACTAGATGCACCAAGTAAGACACTGCTAATACAGTCAACAATGATGCAAGTGCTTGTAAACCCGTTGTGATGCTCATGCAGTGGAACAAACAGATTTAGCAGGGACCAGAAATGGATTCCAAGCATGGTTTGGTGTTTTTGGATTTTTTTTTTTTCAGTGTGAAGTGCAGGATGCAGAACCAGTAGTGGAACACTCATTATTTCGAAATGATGGGCTGGGAAGATTATTTTAGAAGCAGCATTATGCATACATTTGTATGTATTATATGTAGGTATAACTAAGCAGTGTGTTTGTTCTTTTGGTTTAAATTTTGTGGTTTGTTTTGTTGTGTTCCCCCCCCCCCCAATCAACAGCCTACTTTTCATTCCAGTAGTTTCTTCCTAGTCCTGTATTAAGGGATAGTAAATAGGACTTTCATCATCCTACTGTTTTGCCTCCTAATACTTCCCTTCTAAGGTTAAAAAACCCCAACAGTTTTAGTCACTACTCCAGGACAGGCATCTCTAACCCCTAACTCTGCACCCTGTACTTGAGAAGAGACAGCAGCCAGGTCTGTCTGTGTCTGTGTTTCCAGGTCGGGGCATTCCACTGGTTTGCCATGCCTTGGTTCTGCTCTCACTGCCCAATCTACGGCTCTTCCCGTGAGGCTACTGCGTGTTCAGTGGGCATGTATTTGAGTTACTTGCTTCTAATGCTTAAGTGTTTCCTGAGCAGAATCAGAAAAAGGTAGAGTGGTTGAGGTTGGAAGGAATGCAGAAGCACAGTGATGGACTAGGAGATTGCATGGTCTGACCTCCCTCCTCCGAGGTGGGTCAGATGGAGAAACTTGCTGAGTTCAGTGAAGTTCTGAATATCTTCAGGGATGGAGTGAAGTTGCTTTCTGGGCAACCTGTTCTAAGTAAAAAAAAAAAAAAATCACCCATAAAAAAAAGCTTTTATCGTGTGTAAATTAAATTTCCCGCATTTAATTTTGTTCCGGTTTGCTTCTGTCACTGGGCATTGAGAACAGCCTGGATCTGTCTTTACACCCTGCCATCAGGTATTTACACACTTTGGTAAGATATCCCTGAGCCTTCTCACCGCTATGCTAAAAGATACCCAGCTCCCTCAGCCTTACCTCCAGTGCTCCAATCCTTTAGCCATCTTTGTGAGTGCTCATTCCAGTATGTCCGTGGAGCCCAGAACTGGACATAGCGCTCCACATGTGGTCTCACCAGCGACAAGTAGAGGAGAAGGATCAACTCCCTTGACATGCTGGTAATGTTCTTCCTAATACAACTCAGGATGTTGCTGGCCACCTTTGCTGCAAAGGAACATTGATGGCTGATCTTCATTTGTTGCTCATCAGGACCCCCAGGTCTCTTTCTGCAAAGCTGATTTCCAGCCAGTCATCCCTCACCCTGTAGTTGTCTACTACCTTAGAATGTGGTGTGTTTTAGGATGGGAAAGGAAACAGAGTGGCACTGACAGTGTGTCGGTGACCAAGCAGCTTTCTGAGAGGAGCGAGGGGTGGTCTCTCGGTTTCAGAGCCGATACCACAGTGTTGCTATAGGAATCAAGAGAATGTCACATCTCTGTAAGGCTTAAGAGTGTCTTCTGACCTCTAGCCAAAAGCAGATGACCGAAACAGCATTTGACTGATTCCTGCTCTGCTGCAGGAATCTCTTCCATGATTTGCTGCAGGAAGGATCCCAACCATTTTTATTTTGGGAGACTGCAATCGGATCCCAAAGACTCAAAGGCTGTTAATTACTGTGCGTGGTCCATTCTTCAGCAGCTGTTCTGCCAGTCAGAACTGTCATTTTCTGAACATACTCCTTCAGGGCTTTGGTTTGAAATGCCAGAGCATTGTATCCTGTAAGCATGCAAGAGGGGCCACAGATCTGGTCTGTTGATAGATACATTGAGTTGACATAAAAATATCCAACAGGGGGGAAATGGAAGAGAACACTGCTAAGCCTTAAACTACGGCCGTACTGAGGAAAGGGGTGTAGGCCTGCAGCTGATCCCTGAGTAAATTCTTTGTCAGGAGGAGTTCTCAGTGTTGACTTCCTGCAGCACTGTGGACGAGGCAAAGCATCTGGAGTTCAGGGGCATGATAAATGCGTGGCAAGGCTGTTGTGGGGTGGGCTAAAATTAACAGGTGGAGAAGACAGAGGGATGCAGAAGTGGCTGCTTTCTTACTCCTGTATTTGGCATTTTAAGACAGTTTCAGAGAAAATTCTTGCCAGCAGCATGCCAAGTAGATTTAATCAGAGTAAAAAAAATATTTTCCAAGTTCAGAAAAGACAGAATCACAGTGGTGAGATGTGCAGTGGCAGGAGCTGGACTGGGGAACGGAAGGATTTACTCAAATAGCAGGAGGAGGTGGAGAAACTGGAGTTATGTGGCTGCTAATGTGACTGTTAAGACAAAAGCAGCCAAGTGGAAGAATTGTTACAGATGAAATGCAGTAGGAATCAGTTGTATTATACAGGCTTTTCTCAGGAGTTGTTTGTTGGCTTTTTTGCATTGGATTTTTTTTCCCCTCAATTTCTGCTCCCTGTATTTTTTACGAACTGAACGTTACTGATTGACCTTCCATTACATAAACGTCTCACTAATTTTTAAAGGGCTTTTTTATGCTTATTCGGACTAGGTGAACCTCCTACTCCAGATTAAGATCCAAGATCTTAAAGAATGTAAAGAAATAATTTTGTAATTTTGTACTAGCTTGTACTAGCTTGGCTGTAGCAGCTGAGCACCAGGGAATCTCTTTGAACAGTGAAGTGCTCTTGCTTCCTGAGGGAGCACACGGTAGTCGGAATCCCCCCCAAGTGCGCTGTTTCTATGGGTTCGAGTTGCAGGCTGGGTATAAATTGATCAGAAGACAGGTGCCAGGGGTGGGGTGCAGCGAGTAGGAATTTGGTGGCTATTCCAAGCAAGTGCTGCCAGGCAGCTGATGTGCCAGGTCCACTGCCTGGCAGGATGACTGGCGCTCTCCGTTCCATTGCACTCTTTCTATTTCCATCTGTTAACTAAATTTGTAAACTAAAGGCCAGAGACTACACTGTCTATATCTGCACCTCCTAGTGCTCTCAGGCCCTAGAAACAACAGAGAACCAGGAGTGGGCAGAACTGTGGCATGTGACAGATAGCATCACGTAAAGTCCAACACGTAACTCTTCTCTCACGGTTTGCATCCATGCTCCAACGCACCCTCTGCTCTCTAGGTTTTACTGATTGTAATTTCTGTTTCATTGCAAAACACTGAATGCTGTAGTGACTCAGCTTAGGTTTCTTCTGCCTGTGTTTCTTCTGTGTATCTTTTGAAGTCCATTCAATGAGTAACGTCTGCCACCATTTGCGTGCCGTGTCGTTTAGACACGTTTCTCTTCTGGGAGCGCGTGCAGCCTGTTACTGTGCGCACTTTGTGACCCTATTGTCAAGGGCAGTGTGTCACCTGCCAGCCTGCTGTGCCCGTGCTCCACTGAGACACAAGGAGACAAACCACAGCACTGTGCTGGAGCCAGATGTTCCCTGCTTCTGCAGCATTCAGTGGCTCAAAAAGAACCTCAGTTGAAAGGCTGTTGTCCAGCTGAAGCCTGAGCACTGTAACCATGTCTGTGTGATGTGAGTTGCTGTGCCTGGCATTCCCATATTCCTGTGAATTCAAACGCCTGTTGATGTTGTAGGTGAATGGAACACTCCAAAGGTTAGAAAACCATCTTACCTGCTGCTCCTGAAATAGCAAGGTTCTCTCACTCCAAGATTTATCTTCTACCACCTGCTTGAGTTTCTCCAGACTAAATCATCTAACATTGTAGCCTGTTTGATTTTTTGTTGTTGTTGTTTCATTTTGTTTGTTTGCTTTTTAAGTCCGGTCCTGACTGGCTGTGAAAGGTCTCTAAAATATTCTTATATGGGGATTTAATCTACATGTCTTTTACTTCCCTCTTTCAGACCTTTGAAGATGCTTAAACAATCTGGATATAACAACTATCCTTGTGAGTCTTCAGTAGGCACTTCCCTTACACTTGTTGTTGTCATTTGTTGGTATATTTTTGTCCATAACCTTTCAGTAATTTTCATTTTTCCTGTCAGTTACATACAAATTACGTTTACGTTAAGAATTTCAGGCGTATAATGGTATTTTACTACATTGCATTTAAGATCTGTTTGCCATTTCCCACTGGCTGCCATTTTCCAAACTCACTGATGTTTGCTGTAATTATGTTCTGTTCGATATTAACTTTGGCTTTTTTTGGGGGGGCAATCTGTTTGTAACTGCTGTAATTATTCTGCCAAATAAAATAATTTTTAAAGGCACTTGGGCTTGTCTGGCAATGCAGGTTTTTTTATGATCACCAGTATTACTTGTGCTCTAAAGCTGATGTTGTTGTATTTATTTATTAAGTGTTCTGCCAGTTTAGTTGAAATTGGAGGTGGATTTATTACTCTGTGCCAAAATTTCTCTGTTTGCCGCCTTTGGTTACGTGCCTCTCCAGTCTCCTAGTGCGTTCTGAGACTGTTTCTTTGTTCTTCCGTAGCTTTGCATATTAATACCTCCCGTGGTCAGTATTTTTATGGATTTGATTAAGCTGTAGCTACTTTTCAAATGATTTTCAGTGAGAATGGGGTATAATTCTGAGCATGATCAGTCAAAATGGGCTTTAAAATAATACTTTTTCCTGATAAAAGAAACAGGAAGTCCTGTTGGTTTTCCTATAATGCAGAAGGGTGAGAATACTCTAGATGGTCACATTAGTCTGCTCCTAAGTCTGTGCAACGCTCAAGAATGACTTTTGAAAGACAAAATAACTGAGCGTGGAGGAGGATATAGGTGGTCAATGGGATAAAAAAGCAGCACGGGTTTAGTAACCTCTCTCTCAGCTAGTTTTCTGCACAAAGGGAAGCAGTGTTTGTCTTATCTATGCTTCAGTGAAGCTGTTTTTGGATTGCTGTCTGCAAATGTAGCTGGGACTCTGAAGACAGATAATAGAAGAATTGCCAGGTAGGTAAGGAGCTCAGTAAAGAAGATAGAAAAGACCCTGCAGTTTCCTCAGGATTTTCCTTGAGGTTGATGTCATTTAATATTTTCAGTAATGTGCATGACACAAAACTGGGAAGTGTAGTAATTAAATTTGTCGCCAGGTATCGTTGAAACAGAAGATGGAGAGAACCGGATGATTCTGAAGAGTACACAATCGGGAATCGGTGGTGTCCGGTAACGGCAGAGCGCATCGTCATGCGCTGTGGGGCTCCTAGCAGGAATCGGCACTGTAAACTAGAGGCTCATCTCATCTAAAGGCAGCAAAGGAGGAGGAGAAGCAGCCCCATACATTAGTCCCCTTGCAGTAGATGTGGGGTTATCACTGTCATAATATGATGGCAGTTGTAAATCCAGTGAAGTCCAGCAGAGATTTGTGCTGGTGAGAGAAGTAGCAAGACCACATGAGACCGTGGCCTTGAGGAGACTGCAAAGCTGTTTGTCTGTCCACTAGAGAGGGTGACTGGGCCCTGACAGGGAAAAGGCTGATGGAATGGGGAGCAATGGGCTCTCCATTTGAAGAGTCTCAGTAACAGTTTCACTTGTTTAGTCTGACAGAGGAGTGAGTGTGACTTCTCCATGTGAATGCTTCAGAGCAGAAGCATTAGGTACAAAAAAGGACCCATTAATGTTGGCAAAAGAATAAATGGGAACAGCCAGATCTACGAGGAGAACATGCTCAAAGGGCTCGGGTTTTCAGAAACTGTCCCACGACAATGCCAGGGTCTAAAGGGCTGTGCAATAAGATGTCCAACATGGTTGCTGTTGATCATACAACGCTGACTTGCTGACCCAGCAGTTTGCCCTCTGTGTTCTGCCACTCAGTGGTAGCAGGTGAATCCTTTGATGATCTTACCAAACACACCCCAAAGCTCTTGTTCCAATCACCAAGTGTCATGAAGATAATTCCATGTTTTAGTCTAGGCAGCAGTAGGTTTAGGGGTAGCAGTTGCTGGGTCTTTTTCTCTGTTCCCCTGGGATTCTCCACCAAGAATTTCTCTATTTCTTTCACTTCTGTATGAACAAAAATTCATACTCTCAACACAACTCTATTCTCCTTCCAGGACCAAAGTCTTCCTCCTAACTTCTCATACTTTGCAGCTTTGCTTTGGCCCTCAGCTAGAAAGTGAGCATTGTGGACTGCTGCCTGTAGCACTCTGCTGCTTTGCCAAGACGATGCGAGAAGCCATCCACAGATGTCACTGCACCAGCTGTGGAAAGTGGGTTTGGGGAAGATGGAAAAGAGGAGGTAGAAGGAGGGGGACAGCTTACTAGGAAGTCATGCAGTATCGTGCAGAGTTGGGTAAAATACAAATATGGGCAATAACTTGATAACTGATGAGTCATTATTTTGCATCCTATAGTATTACAGACCTTTTTCCTCTCTCTTTTGGCATCCCTGCTGTTGCATTTGATTGCTTTTAAAATAAGGAGGCTAGTTTGTAATTATCTCTGTACCTCTGCAGAATAATGTTTGGTACCTCTGGAGACAGACACGAACACTTATTCTTTTTTTGCCTTCTAGTCTTATTTCTTCATGAATACTACAAATTGCTTGTGATATTTCTTTGTTACAGATAGATTTTTGACAACAGTGGAAAGGCCTAACACAAGTGTAGGCCTATGGAACAGTGATGCAAGGTGGCAGTTGAAGATATGTGAGTCAAGGAGAGAGCAAAAAGCCGCAGTCTAAAAGCTGCGTGATACTCGGGAAGTCGCAAAGGATAGCTGGCAGCAAGCTGCATGTGCAGATTCCTCATTCCTGCAGTGTTGTAGCGATCAGATGTGTAGGGTTTTCCCCACAAAAAATAATCCAAGGGAACTTTCTGGATTGGCTTAAACTTGTTTGTGTCAGATCTGTAAAATCTGTCAGGGGAACTCTGTATAAAAAAAAAAAAAAAGAGAGAGGGGATTAAAAAAAAAAAAAAAGCACCTTTTCTTTGTTTTAGGGCATTCCACACAGTTTCTGTAGGGAACTGGGTAGTCCCTTGTCCTGGCTGAAGTCAGAATCTGTACTGCCTGCCTCACTCTGGACAGATTGCTCTCTAACTTGTTCTGGAAAGAGTTTAGGTGATGGATATTCCCATCCTTGCTGGACAAAATCCCCAAACATCTTTACTTTTACTGCTGTGCTCTTCATAAATACCCAACGTAAATCTTCCCATGAGAAATTTCTATCCATTATTTCTTGTACTGTGTGTATGGGGAGGAGCTCTACTCTGTGTTTGCAGCAGCTTGTTGGATAGCTGAAGACTCTAATTTTTTCTTTCTGGGCGCTCTATTTCTTGTCACACTTACTGTTCTCCCATTGAACCATCTTGATTTCTCCCACACATACTTCCTCTGATGCACAGAGCCCCAAGCTGCAGAGGACGGGCTGGTTGAGCCATTAGCAATTCATACCAGAACAGAAGGTTTCCTTTGGAAGGGTTCCTCAGCAGTCCTGGTAAAATTTAATTTTGCAGCTTCAGGGAAACATTGAGCTGGGACTGCTTGTGCCCTGGAGAAGATAGGGGTGGGGAAGAAGCAGAGACAAAATGTGGAGGAGAAAAAGGAGCCTGGTGTATCATTGTCACTGCTGCTGCTGCCACCAAGGGGATGAGAGAAGTGGGGCAGCATTCAGTTACTGCTCTTCCAGGGTGGTTTTGCCTGGCCATTTTCTGTCAGTGTAGTCCTGCTAACTCACGGTCAGTTTATGAGCCATTATATGCCCAAGTATTTTTTTCTCAAGCAAGAAAATACCCTTCAGCCAGTTGTTCTCCATCTTCTGTTTATGGAGTTGTTGATACTATCTTGTTATATAGTTATGTGTTATATTGTTATGTAGTTGTTGTTCTATCTCGATGCGGAACCTTGCACTATTTCTGACTCTTTGTCCTGTTTTTTCAAACCACATCTCCAGCTTTTCAGGATTTTAATTTTAACGCCTCTCCTAGCGTACCTGTAGCCCTGCCAAGCTGTGTGTTCCTAGCAAGTTTAGTTGAGCATATTCGCTAGCTCATTATATATATTGTTAATGAGAATATTGAGTAAGTCTGAACTCGGGACAAGTGGTCATTTCTTTAGAATACACAAAGCCTCAGTCTTGGGATGTCTAGTTTTCAGTACGTTTTCTATGCTATATTGCATCAATTCCTTTTTCAGTTTCAGTGAACAGAGCATTGCTGAATTCATGCCTCTTTAAGGCGACCACCACCTCCATGTACTACCTGCAGATCAAAAAACTGAAAGCATCTGCAACATCTCCAAAACAACAACTTGGTTCCTATCTTTTCCAGCCTGGCCATCAGTAACAGCAGAGAGATAAAACCCAACTGTTCAAGCAGGTGGGAGAAAAGGTGGCCTCAGGAGGTAAGGAGGGTGAATGTTCAGCCTGTCCTTGAAATCAAAGGGGCTGGGAGTACAGCATCAAGTGAGTCTGAAGGGAGCAGTGGAGGCATAAAGGGGTGTGCTATGGCCAGAGCCTGCTCAGCCTCGCAACAGGCAAAGGAACACGAGTGTTACAGGGTGAGGTCCCACGCTACCCCCATTGTCTAGTCCAGAGGTGTCTGGGAGCTGCCGGGTACTTGTAGTGGTGGGGGAAGACTTGTGTTGAACCAGGCACTTCACAAGATAAGTGTCTGTATTCTTAATGCACATTGGTGGAGAGGAAAAAAAAATGCAGGGAAAATAGACAAACCAAAACTCTGTTCTTTTTCTCCTACTTTGGGAGAAGGCGTGTTGTGTGGTAGTTTTTCTTGCAGCGTGGTGGCAGGGGAAGAATCAGAGGAAAAGGGTTTCATTCTCAGCTGGGTGATGCTGGGCAAGTCACTTCCACCCCTCTGTACCTTGTTTTCCATGTGCGAAGCGCTGCGGCTACTTTTCTAGAATATTTAGAGAACTGTGGTCATGCTAAGTGAGAGAAGTTTTATTATTGCATCGTTTGGGGATTTTTTTGACTTTTACTCAGTCCGTGGCTGCAATGATTCTGCCGTTTTCAAGTGGCCAATCTTGTAAATTGATGATCGAGGGACTGTTCAGTGGGCCTGTGCAGGACGCCTGGATGGAATGTAGCACGCGTGGTGGGGTACTGAACTGAACCGCAGGAACCCCTCCTGCTCCAGAAGGTAGAAGGATCCAGCTGCTGAGGGAGAGGGGAGCAACGGGAACGTGTTACTTTTATCTAGAACGGATTAGAAAGAGAGAACCTCCATAACCCGGAAGCCATAACGCACCCCCCCCGTGCTGACCGCGGTGACAAAGGGGCCGGGGGACGAGGTGCTCCCG
>JANHFX010029177.1:41395-75126 GCA_027560015.1 Chloroceryle amazona | reverse complement strand
AACTAAGTTAGCAAAAATATCTAGTTCTATACTTTATAATAATCTTAAAATACATATATATATCATAAGCTTGAGCCTGCAACAGATGGTATACAAAATGAAATGTTGTTCATTCTTTTTCTTGGTTTTCTTTCCTGAATGCAAAGACCACTTTAGGTCCCTCTGTTCTTGGCAAGAATGGAGACTAATAATTTTTAAAACGAAAGGCAAGATTTGAAAGACCCCCCCCTGCTTTGAGATGAGCTAAGGTGACCATAGGCTGCAGGATTGGTGGGCAAGCAGTCTAATTTTTTTCTCCTGGATATTTGCTTTTATTGTATGAAGGAGACACTTGGGATTATGCACTGTAAATCTCAGTCAGGCTGAAATTAATGTTTTCACCAACAGAATACCAAATTGTGTCTGCTGAGGATCAACATTCAGCACTGCCACTGTGCATTTCACAGCACATTAATTAATCTGGAGTTCTAATCAATACATCTTGTGATCCTGACAGTACTGCAATGGTATACTCTGGCCATCTGAACCTGAACTCACCAGAATGAGTTAAGAGATGTGTCAGCTCCTTGTGTCATTTCAGGCTTTCCAGCAAGTGTTTGTGTTCCACAAATGAAACAGTTTGACATTTGAGTCATCTTACTCAAGTGACTTCTTTATATGAAACACCTAGGTCAAGGGAGGAGTACTTTTGCCTGTCGACCAGCATAAACAAAGCCTCGAGGCCACACTAGCTTCCTCTTGATGAGCTGGTTGAATGCACCCAGGAGCCAGAACTCCTGCACCTCCGGTGCTTCTGAAAATAGCATGTTGATAATGCATTTCCTAGTGCAGCCTGTCATGACCAATATACCTCCAAGGAACCTCAGGAGGTCCACAGGTCCTGCTAGGCTTCTTGCTGTTGCCTTGTTAATCTTAGCTGCAACTCATGGGCAGAATATCTGGCACCAGCTTGTCCCTGCCTGAGTAATCGAAGATCCTTGCTGTGCATCTTCATTACTTAAGGTCAATACCACCACATCCAATCCCTCCTTTCCTTTTGCATGGTCCTGACACGGAGTGGATAGACTGATGTAGATGACCCATTTGGTGATCATACCAATCACCGCCTTGTTATTTCTTAGCCTGGAATTTGTGGAAGGAAAAAGCTATAATAAACACCCTCCGATTCTCTTCCTGATCATCTTTGAGATTTTTAATACAACGTCAAGATCTGTTCCCTGCTGGGATGAGACCAATTCGTGGGAAGTTTTGGACTTCAAACCAAGAGTGATTCAGCCTTTCCAGTCCCAGACCAAGCAGCTGCAGCCTTCTGTGCCAGCAGCATTAGTTCCTTGAAACCAAGCTCCTGCCCCCAACTACCAGCAACACAAAACAAAGGAAGTCTATGATGAAAACCTAGTGTTAAAAAAGACCCTCTCAGAACTATAAAGCACTGCATTGTCATCTTTTAAAAACAGGGACAGGAGTTGCAAACTTCTTGAACACTTTCCCATACAGAAAGGTCTAAACCTTTTACAGCCTACAGCTATTATGAAAGCCGAATATTGGGAAGCTAAGCTACACAAATGGTGCCATTTAATCATATTTTAATATCTCACCAGCCCTCAGTATTGTGATGGCAATACCAAGGTATCTAGGTCAGCAGGGTGGCTTAGCTCTTGAGCTTTATTTGTCCCAAACAGGGGTGTTCTGGTCATGGAGAGTTCAGAGTGTAATGGCACAGTTGCAGGGCACAGGATTACATGGGAATACAATGAAATCTGAAAACTATTACACGTATTTGGACTCCACACCTTCCCTGCCCACACACAGGCCTTTTTAATGCCTTCATGGACCAGAATCTGCTGTGAGTTGGCTGGTGTCACTCAAGGTTTGCAGTTGGGTAATCGAGACCAAAGCCTGGAGGCAGCAATCTAATCTTTCACATTTTGGGAGTCAATGACCTTGAGAAATGTGAAGTAATAGTGGGTAGTGGCCATTGGAGGTTTTTCTGTTAACACATGGAAAATAAAAATGATACAGGAGGAGGAAAATTATTGCTCCAAAAAGGACTACCTCCTTTAAGGTGTTGGCTGAACACATACATCCATACTCTGCAGTGCCAGCTCCTTCCTCTCGTGCAGTTGTATTTCCCTTTGGCTTTGTTCCCCAGTGTAAATCAGCCAGAGTCTAGCTCAGTGCTGGTGTCAGGTATCAGCCTGGTGCTTGGTTTCAGCCCAGCTCCTCCAAGTTTGCCATAAATAAAGACAGAGTGGCATAGGGAAGCAGCAGGTGGACAGCATTTCTTCCCCAGACACTTGGCAGAGAGCTGGGACTTTTGTGAGAGGGTCTTCAAAAAGTGTTGGAAAAAAATCTTCTTCCTACTATAATAACTTAAATTAAGTAACTATCTTGGATAATATCTGCAGACACACAGTTGAGATAGTGATGCCTAAAGACAATTTAAAACCCAATTAAAATGCATTGTTTTCTATGGTTTAGCTGTGCTGTGGTTTAAGCCCAGACAGCAACTAACCCTCACACAGCCACTTGCTCACTCCCCACTGGTGGAATGGGGGAGAGAATCAAAAGGAAGAGCAAAAGTGAGAAAACTCATGGCTTCAGATAAAGACGGAGATTTCCACTGGTTAAATTCTCTAGAGGCCTTTAGCAGTCAAAGAATGATTGGGGAAAAGGGTCTCACAGAACTGGTCTGTGTTGATAAAAGGGGATGTGGCAGAAGACCATGAGAAAGGAATGAGGAAGAGCTGGTAAGAGGTGAGCAGGAAAGGAGGAGTAATTGCCCTGAATGCACATAGGTTGAAGTGTTGGAGATTCACAAGCAGCTCAGTTAGGCTTGTTTAAAGGCTCTCAAGTGCCAGCACAGGGGCCCCTAAGAAAGCTCAGGGCCACATTAGCTGTGACCAGTGGACATTGAATAGGAGAAAGTGAACTCAGCACAGGGAAGGGTCAGGAGCTGCTTCCCCATGGGGACTATTTGGGATCAAAGCCCCTGACTCTTAGTAAAATTTATGGGTGGATCCAAGCAACTGCAGCAGCTGTTCACAGCACAGCCATCCAAACCTGTGGCTGCAGAGAGGATGGCAAGGGCCATCACAACCAGTGTGTACCATGCATGAGATGTGTGCAGTTTAGAAGACATGTACGTGCTCCCGTGCATTTAGCATCGGTAACCCTGGAGCCTCTTTCCATCCAGTATCAGCAGCACTCAGTAACTTCATAGTATCATGGAATGGTTTGGGTTGGGAGGCACCTTTAAAGGTCATCTAGTCCAAATCTCCTGCAGTAAACAGGGCCATCTTCAACTAGATCAGGTTGCTCAGAGCCCCATCCAACCTGATCTGGAATGTCTCCAGGGATGGAATTTATCTACCAGGCACTCAGACACCTGCTGTCTGCTGGAGATGAAGGGATGCACTGCAGGGGATGGAGTGATGCTGTCACCATCTCTCTGGCATCCCAGTGTCTCTACAGGGAAGGCTGCTGGTGGCAGAGGTTTTCTGACTCATAAGAAAGTGGCTTGAAGATGTTTCGCACCAAACAACGCCGTGGCCTAGTGGTCATTTTGTGCTCAGATGTACAAATTGATAAGCATTAATTTCCACCACAGGATTGAGACTCACATCACAACATTTATTTAAAGAGGAAAAGAAGCATATTGTGGAGCAAGAGGCGGGGGAGAAGACGATGTACTTGCATGGCATTGAAAGCCAACAGTGGACGCTGGGAAGTTAAAGAAGAGGCTAAATTCATTTCCATCAGTAGCTCAGGGAAAGGAGAACTGAATAGTCGTGAGATGATGGCTTTGCCAGCCACAGGTTTGTATTGTTATAACTCTTCTGCAGTTGAACATTCTGGTGTTACAGGTAGTTGACACAGATGTAAAAGTTATTGTCTGAATCCCCCTCCACCTCCTCTTTCTATTTCAGCCTTTTCTGGTTGCACTTGGAGATTTTTTTGTTTCTTTGTTTTTTTTGTTCTGTTTATTCAGCCAGCTTCAGTACTGGATGTATTTGAGTTTCTTGCCACAAATGCCTCCCTGTTTAAATGTCAAGACAGACTATTTAGGAGATTATCAGCCTCAGGAAGAAAATAAATACGTTGTAATAATGTGCTGTAACCCTGGCACATTCTCACTATGGAAGTGGATATTTATGCAAATAACAAGAGAATCAGGAATTAAAATAATTAGTTTTCACATTCCAAAGAAAACCAGAGATTCTGAAGGGAAGTGAATCTTCATTCTCCACTACAAATCTGATGTAAACTTTCATTTTCTTTTTTACAGGGAATGCTGTTTTCATTGTAATGGGTCATAGCTTTTTTTTTTTCTTTTGAGGATGGTGGGAGGATTTCTGAACACAGAGGCCAAAATTTAAAATAGTTGCGCTTTCTTTGCTGAAGAAGAAAAGCAGAACTTTCAAATAGAAGCAGACAAAAAAAAGCATAGATTTTCTCTTTCCATTGAAAAGACATTTTTAATCCCCCAAAAAGGTCTGATGAGGCAGTATTTGTTCATGTCTGCTGTGGGGTTTAAGTCAATATTTGCTGGAAGTTAGAAAGAGATTCCTGCTATTGATCCAAGTTTGCTTATTCTGGATTTTCTTGCAGTTTTCCTGGTACATTTGTTCCTTGCCAGAGTCTGAGACATGGGATTTCTCAGGGGTCTGGTCTGAACTTGGCACCCCCCTCACTTAAGCACATTTTGTATGGCACAGTCGGGAGGCCAAAACAGGGTCCAGCTAGGGTAACATGGATTGAAATATGAAGGAGAGCCCTGAATAGGGCAGAGCTCAGTCCACACAGCTCTTGGGTGGAGGGTGAAGTGTTGTCCCTACTTACTTCATGACAAAACACCTGGCTAGTCCCGATGGCTGGACTGGACACTGAATTGTCACATCTACATGCTCCCAGGCCTACAAACCATAATGTTGAGGCAATCAGTTATAAACACTTGCCAGGAAGGAGTTCAACATTTCTAACACTTGTGTTCATGGACTATTTCTTTCATGTGCCACATCTTTTGGCCCCATCCTCTTCCATCCTGTTGGTGCTTAGACAGTCCAGAGCAGAAACACAAGTACAATCACAAGAGTTGGAAAAGAAACAGATTTAGCCCACTTTGTTGATCTCACTGCAGAGGATGGGCTTGAGACACCCACCTGGAAAGTCTTTTGAGAAAAAAATCCACTGCGTATGCCCTTTGCTTAATACTCTTCATCTGGAGAAGGTTAAAGAAATCCCAACCCTCTCCCAAATACAAGAATGTGTTTACCAGAAGAAGGACAAAATGAATTTCTCTATGAGGAAAGAATAAGTCCCACACATATGAGCAATTTACTTTCCACAATTTGTGTGCTAGTTGAACTGTGCTGAGCTGTTGGCTGCAGCTCATTCCTGTGCTTACACATAGCAACTATGGACAGAGACACACTGAAACACGTACATGGAGCTGTTTTGTTTCCTTTGACCAGACCCAAGAGAAAACCCCTGCTCCCCAAACCAAAAAGAAAGATAATAGGTAAGAAGCCACTGTGGGAAGTGGGATCTGATCTTGATATGGGGAGATGAATGTAGGCCAAGTTTTGAGCCCAAATATACAAAACGATGTGTCCAGCACGTTGAGATATGCAGAATTAATTAGGGTCCTATAGTTGAAGATCTGTAACTTTTGGCATCTCTGTGCCCAGTGGTACTGAAAGATAGAGTTTAACCTGATGACCCAGAGAAGACCTTGGACTTGGGGACCTTGGTAAGAAACAATGACTCAATATGGCACGGGTAGGGCCAGGTGAATGTAGTGCAGAAGTGAGGGAGCTCCTCGGGCTGGGGTCAAATAAAAGTGTAAGCACACAGTGAGCCCCTCTTCCCTCTCTGCATGAATTCAGGACAGCTCAGTGGCCTCCAAATATGACCAAGTGCCCTCTTTGGTACAACCACTGTAAATTTTTGATTGATTTAGGCTGTCAAGCTCCGTACTATTTCATAAGACCCAAGTAATGATTTACATTTTGGTGCATCTCAAGATGTCCCATTAAAGCAAGACCTGAGATTTCCAAGAGGGAGGTCGAACCCTGCTGGCAAAGGTGCTGGGTTGAGACAGAAATCAGGGAGAGTCTAAGCAAAGATGTGTGTGAAGAAAAATAGCTAGGAGTTAAGGTGAAGGAGCCTGACCAAAGTGCCTCATCTGAGGATGCACCTTTGGAACATATCCAGTTTGGCAAGACAGGGGGAGCTTCCTTCATTGTTGTCACTGCATGTCACAAGCATGACTTGAATCTTGTTTCAATGACTGCTTTTAGGGACAACATTTAGTGTTTGCCCATGGAATGAATGACGTTGGGATGTGAAGGGCTGGCAGTGCCCAGCTGGCTCTACAGCAGGCAGAGTCACATTCACAGGACTAGGAAAGGTTTAGTGTGGCAATGCCTGGCCACAGACAAAATCAGGAGCAAAGGCGGGAAGAGCAAGAAGCACATGCATGAAATTTGCTGCACCTCATGGAGCTTTTTGGGTTGGTTAAAATACCAAAAACTCAACTTTTTTCAATTACTTTATAAAAAGGATTACAGCACACATTTATGCAATAGATTTTCACAGCTTGCCTCACAAAATTATGGAGGTGACCAGATTGTCAAGATTGCCTCCCTACATATTGCTTTTCCCATTCAGCTTGCCCGTCTCTTCAGCTTTTGGGTTAGACAAGGAAATTCTCACTGCAGGTGACTGCACAAAGTGTAGTACTCTTCCTCCTTCTCTGTGTTGTGGAACTCATACAGGCATCAACAACACTTATTCCAGAAAAAAAAAAAAAACAAAACCAAAACAACGAAAAAAACCCAACAAGACTCAGAAAGATTCAGAAATGAGGATTGTAAAATGGCAGGCACACCACTGTCCCAAGGGCAAGGTCTGTCCTTCAGCCCATGACTGTGTCTCACTCACGTATAGTGACACCAGCAAGTTGTGAGGTGCTTTAGAAGACACAACCAGCTCCAACATGAGGGACAAATCTTCAGCCAGGGTAAAGCCATGTGACTCTATGGCAGAGGAGACATTGAGAGCTATATAGCATCTGGGGTCTAGGCTCAAGTTTCCCAGCAGTGAGAAGTGGAAAAACCCAGGAGGATTTTAATCCATTTGTCTTTCTAAGGCAGAATTGCTCCTCACAATGTATTTTCTTTTGCTCTGCCCTGTCTTATTTTAAAAGCAATGGGATGTTCCCCAAGGTGCTTTTGGGGGGATTCTTTTCAGCTTGCCTTGTCAAGGCTTTTGAAATAGATGAACATGGTAGAGTTATCCAGGAAACCAATCAAGCTCCTAAGGTGTGGAAACACAAGGTTGGGCCCCCACGTGAATCACAGGATCACAGAATGGTAGGAGTTAGAAGGGATCTCTGGAGATCATCTCGCTCTATCCCCCTGCTAAAATCAGTTTGCCTAGAGCAGGCAGTACAGGATCGCATTGTCCAAGAGGGTTTGGAATCTCTCCAGAGAAGGAGACTCCACAGCCTCCCTGGGCAGTCTCTTCCAGGGCTCTGGCACCCTCACAGTAAAGAAGTTTTTGTCCTGTTCAGATGGAATTTCCTGGGTTCCAGTTTGTGCCTGTTGCCCCTTGTCCTATCACTGGGCACCACTGACAAGAGTCTGGCACCTCTTGACACCCACCTTTCAGATATTGAGAAGCATTGTTAAGATTGTCTCTGAGTCCTTACATAGAGCAACGTTTTACCCTAGAAGCAAATCTCATTCCCTTCCCACAGCCCTGCTGGGTTTGAAACTAGTAATTTTCCCTAGGTTTTTGGCATGGTCCAGCTGTCCCATGTCCCCTTTTCTGTTTCCTCACATTACAGATTGGCACTGAGTGCTTGACCAGGGTCAAGGCTGCAGAAGAAAAGACAGACTGGAAATGTTCTCAAGGACAAGTCTGAGACTGACTTCAAAGTGCCACATGAGCTGACAGTCTCCATTGGACATGCTTTTTTTTCTTTTGTGTTCCAGACAACACAACAAAAGGCTTTGAAACTGTCAGAAGGTAAGTCTTGCATTTCTGATGAAATAGATGGGAAACTGTCACACAACAGTTGCTTAAGTATCCTGTGGGTTTTGTTTTTGTTTTTTTTTTAATTCAGAATAAGTAGGGTGGACCTTTTGGAGAAGCAGATGTATTTTTGGATACTCTTCAGCTCTTGAAAGGCTTCTGAGCGTTCTTTGCAGCCCAGTTTTCATCCAAAGGCTGGGCTGGGAAGGTTATAATGGAAGTCATAATTCTGTATCAATTAATTTCTGCTGCTCATGTGAATATATTGCTCCTCTACTCAGGTGGATATACGACCACTTTTTTTTTATCTTGCTTTGGAACCAGTTTCTGATGAAATTTCACTAGTATGTCTGAAGAGATCTTTTGGAGCCAGAAGAACTGGGGATAAAAGCCCTCCCTTCAGGAACATCAAGCATTTGTGCTGGTGATCAAATGTGCAGTGCATGAGCATGCTAGCTTCTAGCCTGGATGGGGCAGTGGCCAGGGGTGCCATGGCGCAAGGATTCGCTGCTCATTCTTCAGCAACTGTATTGTGCATCATTTGGTTTATGTAGTCTATTTATAATTATAATAATAATAGTAATTCTTATTTTCCCTTCATTTTCTGTCCTATAAAAATGTCTTTATCTCAACCCATGAGTTTTACTTTTTTTTTTTCCTTATTCTTTCATCCCACTGGTGATGGGGAACGAGTAAGCCACTGAATGGTACTTAATTGCTGGCTGGGGTTAAAGCACAACAGCATTTCTGCTTTCCAGCTTTATTATCTTTACTAACCTAAACTCATGCTTTCCTTTGCCTTGCTTTCCCTTTCCACTTCCTATTTCCTTTTTCCTCCCCCTCTCTCTTCCCAATAGTGGCAACAAACGCAATGCAAAAGGGACCCACAGAGCAGAGACAGGGTGTTGTTCTCAAACCCATGCTTTCAAGAAAATTCTTTTTGTCTTCTATGGGTAAATCAGTATTTTCCATTCCCATCATAGGGACTGTATAGGTTTGCAGCAGCTGACCATCTTCCATTCTACTGCAGTGATGATGAGGAGCAGTGTGACACCTTCGAGTATTGCAAGCATGAGGATGGAGATAGTGAGATGAACCTGTCTGTCTCTCAAGCTGCACAGGCCGGGGGAGTGTCTTTGCCTGGGGAGGACACACTGGGGTTCCTGTTCAGGGCACTTAGAGAAAGGGTAGGTAAACAAATGGCAAGTCTTGAGGCTTGGACAGACAAGTTTTGATTAATCTCAGCCTCTGGGTCGAAAGCCTGCCATAGGTGGAGGCAGCCCCTACCTGCCCTAAGGCCAAGCTGGACACCACTCACATATCCAAGTAGGAGCCCTGCCTGGGGATGCTACAGTCTCATCATGAGCTAAATAAATCTAAATACAGTCATGAGGAAGCCTTGAGGCATGGATAGTCTGTTGCTGGGGCAAGAGGGAAGGTAGGACTCCATCCACATGGATTTTTTTGTGTATGCGCCCCACAGTGCCTTCAGCTTTCCAAACTTCATTGTTGTGGGTGGACGAGGCAGCTCCAGAACCCCGAATACAAGGCATACATACTAAGAGGAGAGTTTTCTGGCTCCTGTGGCTGTTCAAGTGAAGGAGTGTGACATCTCTAGGTGCTTCAAGGCATGGGGACTTGTTTTGTGCCTGGGGTGGAAAGGAGGAGGTGGATTCCCAGCCCTCACCAGCCCATTTCTTAGCTCTCTCACACAGGCAGCATGGATCATCTCTCAATCAAGAGAAGCAAAGGGCAATGGGACCGGTTTTAAAATTAGACCTGTAAGGAGCCTTTATCTCCAGCTAAGCTTTATCAGACGGGCAGGCAAGCCTTATCCCACCCTGTAATCCCCTCTTCTGGAAGCTCTTGAATGCCAGTGACAACAAAAATGTGCTGTGTTGAAATCAATGCCTGAGGAAAATAACACACAAGAGCTCCCTCCTGACCCTCCCCAGTCCTTGGCCATAGTCATGTTTCATCAGTGGATAATTGCTTGCTCTGCAGCAGTTGTTTCAGAGAAACTGAAGCATCTTCCCTTTTTTTGCCTGGTTCACTGTCTGCAGGGCACAGGGAGATTGTGCTACAGGTAGCCCCTTTCAAAGAGCTCATTAATGTCACCAGGGAGGCTTTCTACTATAATAATGCTGGTGGTGTTTCAAGTCCAGCTGTATCCGATTTTTAATGTTTTACTCGTCAGGTGCTGTAAGTGTTTGATGTAGTGCCAGCCACAAACCAAAATGTGTTCTGCAGAGGGAAGGGCCGGAAAGGATAAATTCTACCCTGAGATGAGGGTCCTGAATGGAAACCTCAGACCCAAACAGCCTGGAAAACAATAGATTTAAGTATTGTGCTTGGCCCTGAGGCATCTAAATAAAATCCTAAAACCAAACAACTCCTCCCTCTTACTCCATTCACCTTCTCTTGGGGTACCTCTAGTTTTCCTTTGTGCATGCTTGCACTACTCCTAGCTGGGGTGTCACATACATCCTGTGGGCTTTCTCCAGCTTGGAGTAGGTGAATGAAGGTGAAAATCAGCCCATTCATAAGCTTGGCTGAGGTTTCTTAATTTAATCCTCTCTGGATCACCTCTTTCAGATACTCAGTCTGGGCCAGCAGTGCAGCCCCAGGCAAGGACTCAGAGTTGCCACACTTGATGATGTGAAGGTTTCTACCTGCCTCCACTGAAACACAGGTTATGGAGCAGTTGTTTGCTTACAGAGCAGGTCTGGGATTCAGTTACTTGAACTAACATGCTTCCTACAGGCTCTCCTCACTCACACTCCCTCTGCTTCTATATTTTTAATGAGCTCTTGACATTTTTACTCTTTCCCTCTTTTCCGCAGGAATGAGTCTGCGATCCACAGCCCGCACACTCTGCAGCAAGTGGGACCAATTTCCAGGTGTCCTGCAGATATAATGGTGTAGGAGCTGTAGGATCTTCACCCATAGACCTCCTCCAGACCAGAGCCTTCAGCATGAGTGTCTTGTAAAGTGTGTTGTACATTTCCAGGGGTTCATAAACAGCAGCCAGTGGCTGCCAGAGAAGCGGAGATGAGAAATCTTTCTCCCCTCCTGCTGCCTTACCCTCTGCATTGCAATCTGATTGACAAACCAGCAATATAGGAGTATCTGTGTTTACTCCACAATTTCTCTTACCTTGGATATTGGATGGTGTTGGTTGCACTTTTTTTTTCCTTACTTTTTTTAACAGGGTGTTGTTATGTTCTGCTTCTTCCCTCACTGTTTACAACAGAAGAAGTCTCAGAAATGCTTTCTCTAGGTTTCATGGGTAATCGTCCAATCAAAACCTCAAGGAAGAGTGGGAGAAAGAAGGAGAAAACATTTTGGCTTTTGTAAACAGCTCCTTCAGTATTCAGTGTTCAAAGACCCACTGTGGTCTCACCCATCATTGGAAGATGTGGTCTCCTCATGCTTCCTCTGCAGTCAGGAGGCTCCTTCAGCACAGATTTTGCACTGCAGATACATGCCTTTACCAGCAGACAGCCTTTGGGGATATTCTGCCAGACAGGGGCCGCAAATCTGGGCTTGCATCTCTGGTCCACAGTTCTGCCAACAAAGAGACCCTGGGGTCTCTGCTTGGCTATTCATTTACCACAATGAAATCCCTTTTCAACCCCTGCTCCCCTGTGCCACAGTAGCAGGAAGGTGGGCAGAGAAACACACTTATGTGCAGTGTAACCAGTATGGTTTTACTGGGGGATATGAAAAGAGTCTTTGCTGTCCTGTTGGCACAGGCCTGGCTGAGATGAAAGGGTTGATGACAGCTCCTGAGAGCCTTCTGCCTCCACCTCTGGAAGACAGGCAGTATCGCTGAAGGGCCCAGCTCTGCAAAGAGGTTAGCTCCTTTGCAGGAGTTTTTGGTACTGGAAGAAACCCCACCAGATACCTAGATGTTGCATTTTCAAGCTTTTCTAAGTATATTCCAAAGAGATGGTCCCTGAGCAGAGGTGCACTGTGAGCAGGGAGAGGGGGATGTCCTTGTGTACAAATGTGCAATGGGAAGGTGTCCTGCCTGACCCACCCAGGGGCTGAGGGATGTGCTCTGCACTCGTGACCCAATATGCCCTAATATATAAGTATTTGCTGTTAGGTCAGTTGCAATATTTATGTGTCATGGAATGACACCTGGAGCCTGAATTACTCCAGCAGTGGGAAGCCACAAGTGACAACGTTTGGCATGGTGGGTACATACTTGTAGCACAGAAGTCCCCACAGAGAGAGGAACAGGCTACCAGCTGCTGTTGCAGTCTCTTCGCTGTTAGGAGCCCTGTATAATTTGAATGCAAATTCCCTGCAGATGAGGCGACACTTTACTGTTCACTCAGAGACAGATGAAAGATTTACTTGAGCATGTAGACAGAGAAGGAGCCTGGCCCACCCAGCTCAGGAGGAGCTGCAGGACTGGCTGGCTTTGTGGCCAAGGGCAGCCTGTTTGCAGAGGGGAATGATGCTGGCAACTCCTTCAAACAGATTCCTCTCACTCCAGCCTTTTCTTAATACCCGCTTTGAGCTCTAAAGTTAAAAATTTTGGGGGCTCTTTCTGAGCTGACACACGGAGCATAGCAGACTCCCGGCTCCCAAGAGCAAAGGGATGCTCAGACAGTGTGGGTTTGTTTCATTTTAAGGATGTGTGCCTGGATCACACCCAAGCAAGACAAAAACAAATATGCAAAGTGCACCAGAACAGAAATGAAAGCGGCAGTGGGTCACAGCTTTCCCCGCACTCAATGGTCTGAAGATCTAAGATGTCTAGCTTGCAAAGACCACAGTCCATGAAGCCTAAATATTTGATGACTCCAGCTCTCCCAAGCCATCCCATTCACACATTGCCAGCTCATTTGGACAAAAGGCTCTGTGAGATTTTAAGAGAAAAAAAATCTATCTGCAGTTCTTGAGCTTTCTGCTGGGAGCTTGAGCTGAAAATTTGCTGTGACTGAAGGGGAGAAGAGTCAGAGAAATACATGTTCTCTTCCCTCAACATGAATAATGCACAGAGTTTTAAAAGTCACAAGAGTGACAGTGAAAGCGGAGCAGTGGACAAGAAGAAGTACAGATCTGAGCAGCTGGGGCTGAATGTGCCAGCTCACAGTGCTGTGTGGAAGCTCCCGTTGTACCTTTAGACTTCTCTGCTTTCCCTCTGGGAATGTTGCTGAAGCATTAGGAAGGCACACAACCCAGCCCAACTTGCTCCAGCCACCCCATGCAGCAGAAATACAGCTCACAGGCTTTTAGTGACCTGCTGTACCTGTGGTTTGGTGGTGCATACTCTACCCAAGGTCAGGAGCACTGTGAGCATCACTGGGCCACTCATGGAAAGGGCACCACTGGGAGGAAGAAATGTCCCTACAGACATGACAAAGCTGATCTGCAGTCACTGCAGATGCCTCTGGGTGAGTAGAAGTACTGCAGTCCACACCACAGTAGAGCTTCCACCACTTCGTCATCACCTTCAACATGGCCAAAGCTTTCTCCTATATGTCAAATCAATTGTGTTTCTCATATCTCCTACTCCACAGCCCTCTTTGATACTTGAAGTCCCTTCCAATATGGTATTTTATGATTCCCCAAGCCATTTGCAGGTTGAGGATAGCTGGAGCACACAGCTCCCCTCTTTAACCTATATGCTGGGAAATCATGTAAAACTAGGACCTGAGATGGGCTGGACTTTGTGCTTTACTCTTGATACAGAATAATAAAATCATAGAATTGTTAAAGTTGGAAAAGATGTCCAAGAGTGTAAAGTCCAACCTTCTACCCAGCACCTCGCATTAGACCATGTCCTGAAATGCCTCATCTACATGGTTTTTGAACACCTTCAGTGATGGCGACTCCACCACTTCCCTGGGCAGCCTGTTCCAATGCTTAACTACTCTTTCAGTAAAGAAATTATTTCTAATATCTCATCTGAACTTCCCCTGGCACAACTTGTGGCAATTTCCTTTTGTCCTGTCATTAGTTACTAGGGAGAAGAGGCCAACACCAGCCTCACTACAACCTCATTCAGGTAGCTGAATGGTCTTCTCTCAGCTTCCTCTTCTTCAAGCTAAACAACCCCAGCTCCCTCAGCCATGACTCATAAGACATGTTCTCCAATACCCTCCCCAGCTTCACTGCCCTTCTCTGTAAACAGTCCAGCACCTCAATGCCTTTCTTGTACTGGGGAGCCCCAAACGACACAGTATTTGAGGTGCAGCCTCACCAGTGCTGAGTACTGGGGAACAATCACTTCCCTACTCCTGCTGGCCACACAATTTCTGATACAGGTCAGGATGTCATTGGCCTTCTTGGCCCCATGGACACACTTCTGGCTCATGTTCAGCCAGCTGTCAACCATCACTCCCAGATCCTTTCCTGCCAGACAACTTTCCAGCCTCGCATCCCCAACTTGTAGCATTGCCTGGGGTTGTTGTGACTGAAGTTCATGACCTGGCAGTTGGTCTTATTAAATCTCATACAGTTGACCTTGGCCTATCAATCCAACCTGGCAAGATCTCTTTGCAGACCAACACTCCTGCTTAATTTCATGTAATCTGCAAATTTACTGATGGTGTACTCAATCCCCTCATCCAAATTATTGACAAAGATGTTAAACAGGACTGTCCCCAGCACTGAGCGCTGGGGAACATCACTTGTGACTGGTCACCAGCTAGATTTAACTCTATTTACCACAACTCTCTGGGCTTGGCCATCCAGCCAGTTTTTAACCCAGTGAAGAGTACACCTGTCCAAGCCATGAGCCACCAGCTTCTCCAGCAGAATGCTGTGGGAGATGGTGTCAAAGGCCTTACTGAAGTCCATGTAGAGAGCATCCACAGCCTTTCCCTCATCTACAAGGTGAGTCACCTGGTCATAGAAGGAGATCAGGTTTACTAAGCAGGACCTGCCCTTCATGAACACGTGTTGGCTGGGCCTGATCCTCTGGTTGTCTTCTATGTGCTTCTATTGTCTTCACACCCAAGGTGAACTGTTCCATAATGTTCCCTGGCACTGAGATCAGGCCGACAGGTTTGTAGTACCCTGGATTCTCCTCTGGCCCTTCTTGTAGATGGGCATCACATTTCAAGCCTCCAGTCATCCAGGACCTCCCCTGTTAAGCAGAACTGCTGATAAATAATGCAGAGTGTCTTGGCAAGCTCCTCTGCCAGCTCCCTCAGCACTCTTGGGTGGATTTTATCCAACTCCATAGACTTGTGGGTGTCCAGGTGCTGTAGCAGGTCATTAACCCCTTCCTTCTGTATTATGAGGGGATTATTCTGCTCTCCATCTCTGTCTTCCATACTTTGAAGATAACTGGTCTGACTATTAAAGGCTGAGGCAAAGAAGACATGAAGTATCTTAGCCTTTTCCTCATCCTTGGTGGCAATATTCCCCTTTACATCCAGTAAGGGGTGAAGATTCTCCTTGGCTCTCTTTTTGTTGTTAATATATTTGTAAATACACTTTTTATTATCTTGTACAGCAGAGGCCAGACTGAATTCTAGCTGGACTCTTGCCTTCCTAATGGTCTTTCTGCATGACCTAACTAAATCCCTGTACTATTTTTGAGTTGCATGCCCCTCCTTCCAAAGGTGGTAAACTCTCCTCTTTTGCCTAAGTCCCAGCAAAAGCTCCCTGTTCAACCAGGCTGGTTGTTTACCCCAACAGCTTGTCTTATGGAACATGGGGACAACCCACTCCTGTGTCTCTAAGAGCTCCTTCTTGAAAAGTGTCCAACCTTCCTAGTTCCCTTTGCCCTTCAGGACCATCTCTCAAGGGACTCTCTCAACCAGCGACCTGAGCAGGTCTATCCTCCAGAAGTCCATGGTAGTGGTTTTGCTGAGTCCCCATCCTGACTTTACCAGGAATTGAGAACATTATCATTTCATGGTCACTAAGCCCAAGGTGGCCTTTGACCACCACATCACCCACCAGTGCTTCTCTGTTAGTAAACAACAGGTCTAAGCAAGGACAGCAGGTCTAGTGAGGACCTGCCTTTATCTCATTAGCTGTTCAGCTGGGAGGGATGTGTGACAGGCGTAAGTCAGGAATCCTCCTAATATCACCAAGTCAAGCTCCCCTTCCATCTCCACAGAAAGGAATAACATCATGTGAGGCAGATGAAACCTTTACTTAAAGGTCCTGCCGATGGCTTTTTTGTGTCCTACAGAAGTCCTGAAGCATCATATTTCATAAATGAAAGTCAGCAGGGGCTGTAGATGGAAATTTTCTGCAAGTGTTAACCAGAGGCGAAAGGCTGCCTGCACAGCTGATAAATATGCCATCTGTAAGGGTGTAAATCATCACTCTGAGGCATGACTGCAGAAAGCTTTCAAATGCATATACCACTTGTCCTTTCCAAAGGGCAAATCAGTTAATGGTTATGGGGAGCTGTTTGTCTCTGCTGTGACTGTGCTCCTTGACTCTTCTTTGCCTTGTGCTCTTGGGGGGGGAGAATTAACTTTATTTCTGGTGAGGCTTCCCTATGATTCCACTTCTTATGCTTTGGAAGTAATTTTCAGTATGTGACAGATGTATGAGGAGAGGAGGAGGAGGGTAAGGGTATCCATGTTCTGCAGAAAGAAAGGTGATTTTCTTTTCCATGTCACAGGCCTTGGATTTGGTTTGGGCACCTAAATCTACAGGTCAGGGATTCACCAAGACCCTCCGCTCCTAGAGGCTGCGTCTGTGCTACAACATTTAGGTGGCAAAGCAATGGCTGGCTTCTGGAGATATAGAGAGGTGTAGTCTTTGAGTAGGAAAAGAGTTGGTAAGCACCCAGATAAGTTACGCTGCTAGTAGACCTGGATGGCTGGAGGGAGGGAAGCGGTGGATGACCTGGAAGACCACAGCTGCCTGAAGAGGTTGTCCCATGGCTAGAATCACCTGGTATAATGACCATGCTGATGGGATATTTCTAGGGTAGAAAAATGGCAACTTACCCAAGTGGAAGCACATTCACACTGAGAGTGGCTGTTGTTATAAACAACAACACTTGACTGACTTTACCTGTCAGTGACAGATGGGGAATCCTAAACGGCAGGTTGCACCCATGCTCCCTCACTCTTTCTGAACCAAAAGCCCATCTCCCCATGCAATGCACACAGGATGGGTCTTCTGCTCTTTGCTGGTGTTTTTGTTCAGTCTGCAGCAACACCTGCCATTTTCCAGCTTGTTTTACCAACCTCTGTAATAACACTCTGCTTTTCCCCAGTGTTTACAATGCCTCTGGCTTCAGCAACACCTGGAAAGGTACTTAAAGGCCTGTTCTGCCCATCTCCATCTTCATAGGTCAGTAGTGAACAGATTCTGTAAGCCCCAGGTTCATGCTGCAGAGTGTCCAAGCCCTGAGGAGTGGGAGTGTGAGGGGACAGCATCAGGCGGTGGGGGCTGATCTCTTAAATGGAAAGACAAGAAGTGCCCCTCTCTTGCATCCTCCCCCTCAGGGCAGGTACAGCCTGACTTGGTGTGCAAGAGGAGACACCAAGAATAAATGGGAGTGGGATGTTATCAGGGCTGGTCCAAGGAGGACTTTCTGGCCTGCTAAGCCTGGTAAGCAGTGACATCATCTCCACTAGCATTGGCTCTGTGGAGCTACAATTCATCAGGCACCTTGCTGGGAAAGTGGTGAGTTCCTGTACAAGATGAAGCTGAAGGGAATACCTGAGCTGTAATCGTAAACAGTATAAATTACTGTGTGTGTATCTTTTTGATCTATATCTAATGCAAATGCTGACTGTCTCCAAGGTAGTAAAACATCACCCCCAGAGGTAATAATAACAATTATCATACATTACTTGCAGACAATGTTTCTGTTAAAGCTTAATATTTAAGAAACTACAGAAGGTAGGCATGCGTTTACAAAACAGATTTTTAACACTTATATAAGACACTTATAAATGTCAATCAGTCATCCCCTCAACACTCCAAAAAAGCTTAATTGAGTGGTAAATAAGGAAAATTATCTTTATACCTTTGAGGACGGCCACAGAGGCTGTCATTATTTTTAGCAAAGAGGCTGGGACTCAGGTGCTTGATGCTCATACCACAAGATATCATCACAGTCATAGGCTTGGTATGTGTAGGTAGATACATATGCATTTATATTTAATGTAAACAGGATACAAATGAGGTGACTGCACTGTGATATATAGACATGGGTCTTACACGAAGAAGTAACAAAGGTTTTAGCAAATAGATAATCTCCAGACATACGTATTTGTTCATACATATGTGCAGCTGGAAATAAACCCTGTCATGTCCCACATCCCACTAGGAGTGTCTGAAACTGCCCATCATAAGCAGATCTGTGAAGTCTGGGAGAAAACATGGACTTTCCTTTGTGTTGGAAGCTTGAAAGTAATGTCAGAGCCATGATTGGCAGTGGAAATACAAAAGGAAACCTGACTTGAGAAAATAAATAACTGCAACTGATTTGGAGTCTTTGAGTCAAATTAATTCCATGTGCAAGTCACTTGAAAACAACCAAGAACAGCTCAGAGCCGTTCTGTCCACAACAGATGCTGGGATCTCTTGACTAGTAGTCAAATCTTTTTGCTGTTGAGTGATCTTAACCCATTGTTTGTGGGACAGATGCTGCTCTAGGTCTTCTGTCACTTATGGCTGGGGGAAAAGGAAAAAGCAGTTGAGTTCATGGGTGCTTGGAAGACAGAGCCCAACAGTGCCAATGTCACTCTGGATTTACGGATGAGCAGGGAAGTGCTAGAAACAGAGAAGTGACATCTAACCGATCAGCAGGAGATTGTCCAAGCTCGCTGTTGTTAAGGGGTTAAAAATATATAAATTATTCCCCTCAAAAGAGGAAAGCTTTACTAATTAAGGTCAAATTGGAAACAACTGGTTTTCACTGGCAAGCTGCTACTCCCAGAAAAAGCTGGACTGACTTCTCTACAATCACTTACATGAGTAAGCACTGTGAAAACACAATCTGGCCTGGAAGGAGCTAATATGCACACAGATAAAATCTTATTTTGAAAGCAGCAACAAAGGACGTGTGATTTATATCTCAGTTGGTGACTTCATATGTTTTGCAGAGTTTCTCCAAAATGTATTGGAATTCATAATTCATTTTTACAATGCATTAAATTAATATAATAAATGTCAGGAAGTTTTCTGAGAGAAAGAAAACTCTGTAAGCAACACTGAGGGATCAAAAGGGGTTTTGACAGGGAGAGACTCCTGTTGACTTGAGGGGCTTTGGATCAGAGTCTAGATTGGCAACAAAATGGACAACAGTTAATAGAAGCATGCCTGTTAGACATGCTGGAGCTTGGGTAAATTGGAGCAGACTGGGAGCTGACTGCAGCATCTCAGGGTGAGTTGCAGGGAGCTATGTGCTGGCCAGAGGTTTGCCAGTGCACATGGTGGGATTCCGTTGCTTGTCTAAATGGCACGAGCCACAGATGAGCCAAGACAAAGGAATCACACAGAATCACGGAATAGTAGGGTTTGGTTGGAAGGGACCTCTAAAGATCATCTAGTCCAAGCCTCCTGCCATAGCAGGATCACCTAGAGTAGATCACACAGGAACAAGTCCAGGTAGCACTTGAAAGTCTCTAGAGGCAGAGATTCCTCCACCTTTCTGGGGGGCCTGTTCCGGTGTTCTGTTACCCTCACAGTGAAGAAGTATTTCCTCATGTTGAGGTTGAACCTCCTGTGTTCCAGTTTATCGACATTGCCCCTGTCCTGTCACTGGACACCACTGAGAAGAGCCTGGCCCCATTTCTTGACACCCACCCTTTAGATAGTTATAAGCATTGATCAGATTCTTCCTCAAGCTTCTTCTCCAAGCTAAACAGTCCCAGCTCTCTCAGCTTTTCCTGATATGGAAGGGAGAGTGGAGGCAAAGGAGAGAGTGTGGATTAGAGGATTATAGGAAAAATGATGTTCAAGGGGAGAAACCATTCCAAAACCTACCTCTATCCAAGGAAAAGGACTATTGCTTTAAAAAGCTGCATATAATTTCTGGAGTTAATAGTTTCCTTCGTGTTGGAAATTATTATCTATCCGTGTTTCTGTTCTTTTCCTTAATGCAGGAATATATCACATACCTCTCAGCCGAGGCAGCATTTCATTTTTTTTCATGCACTTTAAGAAAAGCACAGGATACAGTCAAATAGGTGTCCATAGCACAGCAGCTTCAGACATTTACAGGTCTTGTGAGCCACCATTTGCATTGGGAAATGTTGCCCTTGCCTGTACCTTCAAGAGAAGTGTTTTGCTGCAGAATGGCAGTCATGGTTGGTAGACAGCTAGTGCTTCTATTGGATCAGGGCTGATGGACACTTGCACCATCAAGCATAGGATGAACCTGATCCTTTTGCTTATCTAACCCACATGAAGTCATAGATACATAGAATCATAGAAAGTTTTGGGTTGGAAGGGACCTTTAAGGATCATCTGGTCCAACCCAGCTGCAGTGAGATGGGACATATGAAACTAGCAGGATGCTCAGAGCCCCATCCAACCTATTTCCAGGGTTGGGGCATCTGCCTTCTCCCTGGGCAACCTATGCCAGAGTTTCACTACCCTCATTGTAAAAAAATTCTGCCACTGCTTGTTCTAAGAGCAGTCACTGCTGAAATGCTCTGTAACCAAGAATAAAACCACACACATATATATTAAATCAATGTCCTACATTTTGGTGCTGTTTAGGTAAGATACCAGCTGTATCCTATTTGGTGTTAATCTTTCATCAGACTCGAGCTTCCTTAAACACTTCTTTCTCAAGATATTCATTCTTTTGTCTCTCCTTAAGTGTTGGATGTACTCAGTTAAGTGAAAGTACTGCTGTAGCTGCCCCATGTCCCCTTACACATGGTCAACAGATATCTCCACCTCATGCAACACAAGTGAAAAAACACTGCAGTGGTGCAACCCTCAAGCACTCTCAGCCTTTGGGAAAGGTCAAATTCACCCCTGGCTCAAAAGCTCTCTGTGATGCCTGGGTATCTCAAGACCTCTGCATCCTCCCATGCAGTGGAACAAGTACAAATTTCCATATATATGTGTATATCTGATACCTTCATTTGCAGTTTTTCATGAAGCTGTCATTTTGTGACGTCTCTGGTGTAAAACCCACTCAAAGCAGATCCAACACTTCAGGCTGCTTGGAGCTGAACTCACCTCTGTTGATCACCATCTGCCTGGTAATGAAGAGCCCAAACTAGAGACAGTGACCAGACATGGTCTCAGGTCCTGCTTAGAGTGGAAGAATCACATTCGCCAGCCTGCTGGTTGTCACCTTGCTATTCCAGCTCTAGATGTGATCAAACTGTGCTGCAAGGGCACAGTGTTAGCTCTTGGGCACGTCTTAGTCCATTGGCAACCCACAGGTCTGTTCAGCTGGCCCTAGGCTGTGCTGCTATGTGGGCTTATTCCATTCCAGAACTGAACTTTGCATTTCTTCACATTGAACATCATGAGGCTCCTGATCATCCATTTAGGCAGCTTATTTCTTTGAAAAATATCCCTATTCTCCAGCACATCAACCATCCCCCCCATCTGGGTATCCTCTGCAGGCTTCTTGAGAGGGAAGCCTGTGCCACTGTTTAAGAACTCGTTGAACTTAATGTTGACATCCTTTGGAATTGTTCACCACCTCCTACTTGATCAGCTGGGCTACGCAACCTTAATGATATAGAGGACTCCTTGCATTTTCAAGACATCATCCAACCAGCTGCAAGATCTAAAAGCCCATGTAGAACATTAATATCTTGATGATTTATGGCTGGGATTGAGACATTGTCCAAACTGTTGCTCCATTTGTATAAACCTTTCAGGCTGATGGAGGACTCTGCAAATTAAGTCTTTGACTTTTATTTAGACTCTGTGAAAATTGAGTTGTTCACAAATGACCCTACATCTCACTTTGGAGTGGTGAAAATTCACAGTCACAGAGCATGGATTCATGCAGATTGAAGGCTCGGTTTGCAGACCTGAATCAAAGAAATTCACAACAATTTTCCAGGGAGGAACAGTCATATGCGAATGATAAAAGTGAGCAAGTTTAACATAGTGAGAGTATATTTTCTTACTGCATTTGTTCAGTGTCTGATTATGATGAATGTAAACCAGACCCAACAGCAGAGTTCAGGCAAAGGTGTTTCCATTTACATACTGAGATCTCATGTCTAACATGGCTTTTGAAAAGGCACAGCAAAAGCCTGTTTTTTTCAAAAATGCCTTACTGCATCATTCTTCATGTTTTAAACCATTGAAAAAAAAAAAAAAAAAGATTAAGCCCCAGGAAGAGCAGATACAAACCCATTTATAATTACTACTGTGCAAGCAATTAAGTTTGTGTTGAACCGAACAGACCAAGGTGGCAGCACTATTTGTTTCTGAGAACTCATCAGCTCAATGTCTTGCTTAAGCTCATCTACAAAGTCTGTGGCAGAGCTAGAGCTGCAGGCAGAGTTGCTTCTGCCAGGAAAACCAAAACCAGATCAGCCGGGTGGTGGGTGCCTTTGAAGTGTGAAGAGTAAGCAGAGAGCTGTGAAAAGGTTTCTGAGAAGGAACCACAGGGGTTTGCTGCCTGAAACCTCCTGCTGTTGATGTTCCTGGAGAGACAAAATGAACAGAGAAGACATTTCCTCATTTTTGAGGGCTGACTTTGCAGCCTAGGTGTCTTTTTCTGGAAGCAGTTAATAGTCATAACTGACTCCTAGATGTGTGGCTAAAATAATATTTTTTTTCTCTTACTAATATTTGGATATTAGAAGCTAGAAATAAACTGGTGTTTATAGAGACATTATGTTATTCCAAGTTTTCTTGCCTCTTCCCCTGAAAATGCTTGTCCTGGCCCTAGCTGGAGGCAGGCTTCTGGCTGTGACCCCAATGCTAGGTCAGGATGGCACTGCTTACCTTCATCTGTCCTAGTGCCTGCACTGCTGAGCTATGAACATCTCATCAATGTTAAGATGTCTCCTCACTGCTTTGTAAGGCAGGACTGTGCTGTATCTTCCTTTCAATAGAAGGGCACAGGGAGGGTATGATTACACTTGATCATTTCACAGAATCAGAGAATGATAGGGGTTGGAAGGGACTTCTCTAGATCATCTAGTCCAACCCGGCTAAAGTGGGGTCAGCAACTGCAGGTTGCCCAGGATTGCATCCAGGTGGATTTTAAAATCTTCAGAGAAGGAGACTCTACAACCTCTCTGGGCAGCCTGTGCCAGACTCTGGCACCCTCACAGTAAATTTTTTTTCCTCCTGTTCAGATGGAACCTTCTGGGTTCCAGTTTGTGCCCATTGCCCCTTGTCCTGTTGCTGGGCACCACGGAAAAGAGTTTGGCCCCATCCTCTTGACCCCTATCCTTTAGATATTTATAAGCATTGATAAGGTCCCCCCTGGCTGAAATTATAAACTGGTTAAGTCACTGTGATGACTTAGAAAAAAAACCTGTAAAGCTTATGAATTCCAGGTTAATTTTATGAAAACATTCCAAACTTTGTATTCAATGCCTCACAGGACTTTTAGTGTGAGCTTTGAAGGGTGTAAGTGGGGAACTCCAGTTGAGCTTGCATGCCCTGGGCAGTATAGAAGGTCAGCCCTCTCCTAGGTGGTCTTCTGCACTGTTGCTCATGGTCACTTCCAGGTGAGAAAAGATATCCTTTGAGACATGTCAGAGAGAGACAGGACTGCGGAGCATATGAGAGGGGCTTCAGGGCACAAGGACCTGAAAGGCTGTATCCAAATGCAGCCTTTGAGGAAAGAGGGAGCCAGGAGAGAGATTTCCCCAGCCTCCTTCCATATGTTCTCAACCAGACTAATAAGCTTTGCTAGCGTTGGCTGTATTTCCTGTGGTCAGGGAGGCCAGGGCATGGTTGGAGCTGAACCTGGCAAGGGATTCAAAGAATAACAAGAAGGCCTTCTACAGGTATGTCAACCAGAAAAGAAAGGTTAAAGAAAATGTATCACCCAGTGAAAAAGAATGGCAAGCAAGTAACAACAGACAAGGAGAAGGCTGAGGTTCTTAACTTTTTTGCCTCAGTCTTCACTGGCCACCTCTCTCCTCACACCACCCGAATTGAAAGACCACAAGATGGAGACCATGGGGACAAAACCTCTCCCACAGTAAGTGAAGAGAAGGTTTGTGACCACCTGAGGGACCTGAACATGGTCCTAATAAGGACCATGGAACAGAGGGAGGTGATTTGAGACAGCCAACATGGCTTTACTAAGGGCAAGTCTTGCCTGACCAACCTATGGCCTTCTATGATGGAGTGATTACATTAGTGGACAAGGGAAGAGTAATGGGTATCATCTCTCTGGACTTCTTCAAGGCCTTTGACATGGTCGATCACATAGAGAGATATATAGTTGATGGGCAGACTGTTCAATGAATAAGAAACTGGCTGAATGGTTGCATCCAGAGGGTTGTGGTCAATGGCCTGATGTCCAGATGGAGATGGGTGACAAGTGGTGTCCCTTGGGGGTCCATCTTGGGACCAGTGCTGTTTAATATCTTCATCAATGATATAGACAGTGGGATTGAGGGCACCCTCAGCAAGTCTGCAGATGACACCAAGCTGAATAGTGCAGTTTATATGCCAGAGGGATGGGATGTCATTCAGAGGGACCTGAACAGGCTGGTGGGCCCAGGTGAAATTCATGAGGTTAAACAAGATGAAGTGCAGGTTCTTGCACCTGGGTCAGGACAACCCTCATTATCAGAACAGTCTGGGGGATGAGGTGATAGAAAGCAGCCCTGCAGAAAAGAACTCGGAGGTTCTGGGAGATGAAGAGCTGGACATGAGCCAACAATGCACACTTAACCCAGAAGATCAATCATATTCTGAGCTGCATCAAAAGAAGTGTGGTCAACAGATTGAGAGAGGTGATTCTGCCATTCTACTCTGCTCTGGTGAGACCTCACCTGCAGTACTGTGTCCAGCTCTGGAAGACCTCAACACAAGAAAGAAATGGACCTGATGAAGCAGGTCCAAAGGAGGGCCACAAAAATCATTCAAGGGCTGGAGCACCTCTCCTATGAAGACAGGATGAGAGAGTTGGGGTTGTTCAGCCTGGAGAAGAGAAGGCTCCAGGAAGACCTTCTTGTGGCCTTTCAGTACCTGAAGGAGGCCTACAAGAAAGCTGAGAAGGGGCTCTTTGCAAGGGCATGTAGTTATAGGCCCAGGGGTAATGGCTTTAAACTAGAGAAGGGTAGATTTAGACTGGACATTAGGAAGAAGTTCTTTACTATAAGGGTGATGGAACACTGGAACAGGTTGTCCAGGGAGGTGGTGGAGGCCCCACCCCTGGTGACATTCAAGGTCAGGCTTGATGGGGCTCTGAGCAATTTGGTCTAGTTGCAGATGTCCCTGCTCTCAGCAGTGGGGTCGGACTAGATGACCTTTAGAGGTCCCTCCAACCCAAGCCATTCTATGATTCTATGGTTTCACTGGTGGATGGGATGATTTCCTTATGTCAGTTTAAGTTGCTAAAGCTCTGTAGGACTGAATGCACCTTTGATCTGTGAGCTGCTATTATTAATAATTATAATTTATCACATAGTTCCGCTCTTATTTCAAACACATGCCTTCATTATCTCTTCCACCTTCTCAGCCCTTGGAGAAATTTGCCATTTGTCAATGAGAAGTGGGAGATGAAGCTGCTCTTCCTTAGGCTGCAAATTCAGGGGCAACCCTGAGGTGGGTAGGAACTGAAATAAATCTTCTGCATCCAAAGTCCTGAATCCCACTCTCTCCTGGGGATTTAGTCCAGGCTTTTCCCAATAACACTCTTAAGTGTGCATGTGTATTGTCAGTCAAAGGAAAACATATTTGAAACCTGAAAGCAGAGCAAGAAGTAAAACCTCATACATTTGCCTCAGATAATTTGTGATCTCAACACCAGCTGTCTAACCTCACTGAGTTATTGCATCTTGAACCAACCACTTTTAAGTTGGGGATTTCAAAACAATAACAACAAAAAGCAGGTTTTTACTGTGTCTATGTCAAGGGTAGAAAAGATCACATGGAGAGCTGGAACATGGGTAGGTATTAAAAGTAATTCTTCAGATGAAATCTCAGGCTGAGAAATTCTGTAAGTATAGCTGGGGGAAGGGTCCCTGATTTCCACACCATTTTCCTCAGCATGGGCCAATGTCAGAAGTGAGTTACCAGGACAGATGGCCCCTTTGATCCATCCCACTAAGGTTACTCCTGCATTCTTAGTCTTACTCTTGTTCGTTACAAATAACACATCCAAGAAACTTTCCAGCTGTAAAGTCAGGATCTAGGAAATGCCAGTGTAAAAACTTATTTTATAATTTTATTTCTCATGATCAAGCTAACTTTGACATAAGAATAATTCAGACAGAGGCTCAGCTTCCACACAGATCATTTTAACCAGATTGAAGATGGACTTTATCAGAAACTATTATTTTCAGAATTCTGAAACAAAAGAAGGAAAGTGAAGGGCAGCAGCACTGAGTGTGCTCAGCATTTATTTTTGAGACTGATTTCCAAAGGAAACTATATTTATTTGATGATGCAATGTGTGGGTATGTTTGTGTCTTCCTGTAGAGCTTTGAAACCCCTGGTCATTTGGCCCCCCTCTGTCAGAGCAAAAGAGCTCAGAGAGATGAAGTTTGTGCAAATCCTGCAAAAACTTATGGAAGGCAGCCAATCCACTATTTCCTGCAGTGAAGGAACTGTATTGCTAGACAGCAGAGAATCCCTATTAAAAAAAAAAAAAGCTATTTTTGATATGCCCATGATGGGAAAACTTTCAGCCAGAGCTTGAGGCTTATGAGACATGCCATAATTCAACTCCAGCTCCCAATGTCTGCGTATGTCCTGTGGCTCATGCAATGGATTCTTTTATCAGGGTAGCAGCCCTGAGGAATGAGAGTTCCATTGTGTCCTTTTGCAGCTACCTCTGGGTGAACCTGGGCCAGGCCCAGGATCTTGACCATAGGGATGATTTTCAATAGCAGTTGATGGAAGTGGCACTTGCTGACAGTTCCGTCTTCCCTGCCTATTGCCCTGCATCCTCATCCAAGCCAACACTTCCTAGTTTGGGGAAGCTGCCATGCCCTTTGTCCTCCCCACTCATGTATGAAGGCAGCTGTGCTGGATTTCAAAATTTGGTCTCTTTTTCCCCTTTTTGGAAACACTTGTTTTCTGATTTCATGCCCAGGCATCCATCCCAGCAACATCTGCCCCGTGCTTATGGCAGTCCAAGCTCCATTTTCTTAAATAAGTGCATTGCGCTCACAGGAGAGGGCTGGGTGTCAGGCATTGGCTTGACTCCACAGGGCTGACGCTAAGCATCGATGGCAGAGGGAGTATAATATTTACTCCCATCCATCTGTTGGGTTTCCTTTTGCCCCCAGAAATGCTGCTGCCTGGCACAGCAATGGCTGCTGAAACCTGGAGAAGAAGCAGTATCCACAGCCAAGGCTGGGGGATTGCAAGGCTTTGTTATTCCACAGTCAGAGCTGGACAGCAGATGAATAAAAAAGTCTTAGCATCACAGCCCACGTTGCACTAATTGAGAACACAGAAAGCCCTTGGGGGAGAGGGAGAAAAAGGAAGAAAAGAGAAGGGGGACATTGGCACCAACAGTGGCTGTCTGCTCTCAATTTACTCCCAAGGAATCCTCTAATAACATCAGTGGAGGCCATGCACACTTTACTGGGAGCTTCAAAAGTGTTTATGGGATGATTTGTGTGGAACAGTTATGCTGGAAGCAGTTTAGGGAAGGTATGCTGTTATTAGAGGATTTTTTTTTTTTTTTAGCTCCATTTGGACTCTTCTTACTGTTATATACCAGCAAGGAATGAGCCCCAGCAGTTGCTCACTATTTATTAGAGTCCACCATGGAGTAACGAGTAGGGAGGCAGCAGAGAACAGTTCAACAGCTTGGAAACTTCTTCCTTTTCTGGAGATCTTCTGCAGGGCCATGTTGAAAACTTACAATTTCCTGCCCCACACAGATGTCACAGGTGGAGAGCAAAGTCCTGGAGTGCACCCATGGAGACAATACCCACATGTGAGCTGGTACCTCTCAAACTCCAAACTGCAGACTCGGTAAGTCATCACTGCATTGTTTGCACTCTTTGTGTTTTAATGCTCATCTTTTCTTATGAAGAGAGCTGTGAATTTGTTGCTTTGGATGTTACCTAGTCCTGAGCCGTCTCCTGTATGTCAAATGGAGAGATATGACAAGTTCATGCCAATTAGACACAATAATTTCTAGTATATCTCTGCACCACACAGTCCTGGTTGAAGCTGCCACAAAACCCTTCCTTCTGCTCTGTATCTAATTCCATGTAAAGTTTTCCAAACACAATTACAAGTCTAACTCTGAGTACAGCTTGTGTCCAAACTACTGGGTGTAACATTGCTCGTCAAAGGCAGTGTAGGACTCAGTGGCTTTCAGCCCTCCATGGAGGATCTCTCGTTGCTGCCATGTGGCCTGTGAAAGGAAACTGAGAAAAGTGAGCCCATCATCATGAAGGTACAATTTGCTGCATGGGCGTCCATGCTCAAGTTGGGAATATCTTCAGCCCAGGGGGAAGGCCAGTTGTAGAAGGTCAACTTCAGAGCCTGCTATGTTGCTGCAGTCTCACAAAGCCTCACTCACTGGAGGCAGCTTTTAAAATGCCTTCCCCTTTCAGTTGAAAGTTTCTGCAGTGTCTCTCAACGCAGCATTCAAAATCTCACTCATCTCTCTCTCTCCCCCCCCCCTCCTCTATGATCCTTCATTCAAGCTGTCACAGTTTAACAGCCCTGCTCTGCTATATTATCAACGTATACAGTAATTCGCAGGTGACCTTTGCTCTTTCTAGCACTGCAGAGACAGGAAAGCTGCAGGGAAAGGGAACAGGATCTCATTCTGGTTCATGCATCAGCCACAAAACCATCTGCTGAGTGTGGAGCACAGGAGTTTTATTAGCCGTGTGATATAGCAAGCAGAAAGGACTCTGCTATGTTGCCATATGCCTGGGAACAGAATAAAAATTTTTTCTTCCCTCAGAGGAATTTAAGCAAGCTCCATCAGACTCCCTGTACTGAATTTCATTCCTCTTCTTCTTTTTGCTGCAGGACCACTGACAAGCTCTTTCACCCCAAAAAATATCCATGTCCCACTGAGAAACCCCAGTGAAAAGCATTATGCAAAGGCTACACTAAAGTCTGTAGAATTTCACCACTGCTTCTGGCAGAGCCATGATTTCCCTCCCTCTCTCCAGTAAGCCCTGTTTTAGGGCTTTTATTTTCCCTGGAGCCTTTATTCTCCATGCAGATGGAGAACAGAGCTGCAGAAGGGTTGCCAAGCCAAGAGGCAGGTATTCTGCAGTTTCAAATCCCCAGTGCCATGTATTTTACAAATTCCCTCTACCTACCTAATTTTTATTACTAAGGAGTCTTATTACACTTCCATCCAGGGCACAAATGGGTGTGAAGAGTGGTATTATTGGACCAAAGACAAACGCTTCCCAGAAGGAAGAGTTTCTTATATATCAGGACAGTCAAGTGAAAGGTAGGAGAAAGGGAAAGGACTTGAAAGCCATTGAGCTGGCCTCTTGCCTGTTTTTTTCTGCCTGTTTTTTTCTCCTCCACCTTGTAGTGTTTGCTGATGTTTTGGGGGCTTTGCTTCATGGCTGACTTCTTTCTCTCACCCTTCTCCCTATTGCTCTATCTCTGGTGGGACATTAGTAGATGTTTGTCCTGAAGGGTTGGTATAAGAAGTGCAACGGAATGCACAAGAACTGTGAAAGGGACTAGCAGAAACTAGCAGAAAAGATTTCATGGATGCTAAGCACCCTTCTGGAAGGATCTAGTTTAGGCTATTTGCAACAGTGACCCTTTGCTTTTCTCCTTACTTATTCTGTCCTCTAACCATTCTCCTCTATTCCTCACCACGATGTCTTTGAGCATCCAGGCTGCACAGGGTGGATGCACATCATCATCTGTTACCAGCCCCATGAAACACCCAGTTCAGCATCACCTTTCCAGCACTCCCAGATTTTCCCACTCTCCATCCCCATGCTGCATCTGCTGATCCACAGGACAGTGAGGCTTGCTGGAAACAAGAGGGTTTTATAGAGTTTTGCACAACCTTCTCCAACTCCGTTTCCCAGTAGCACTAAGCTTCACTCAGAATTTTAGTCTTGATTACCCCAATTGTTATTAGTCTTGATTAGTTGTTATTAGTCTTGTTTTTAGTCTTGATTACCCAAATTGTTATGCTTTGGGAGATGCTGAGGCAACAGCAGAGATGCCAGAGGGCACATGCTTACCCTTGTATCATATCTTGTACAACAGTTGGGAAGGGAGCTTAAAGCAGTGTTGGCTGGGTAATTAAAGCCAGACCTGGATCAGATTTTCAGCTCTGCTCAAATTCTTTTAAGTATTTATTTTTTTAGCTTTTCAAAGGTGGCAAATGCTGTTTGGTACCTGGACTGTAGAAAGCCAAGAGGACAACATGACTGCAAGGTGAAAAACCAGACCCAGGTTTGTCTGTAGCTGCCACAGGGAGTCCAGGCAGGTTGTCTCCCTAGAAATAAGTTCCCCTTTGAAAAGGTTTTTTTTTACAATTCATATTCCTTCCAGGACAAATGCTGGGGGAAAGAACAGATCTAGGTACTGACATCAGTTTTATAAGAAAAGCAGGCATAAATCTGTAAGCAGGCATAAATCTCTAGCCTCCACCTAGAGTTGCTGGAGTGACCTTCACTGTCTGCTGAGGAAAGACACCCCATCTCCATCTTACCAGCAGGTTGGGACAGGATCCTATGGACTGGCAGTGAGGAGCCCAGTCCTGCTGTAGGATCAAAGCCTGGTGACCAGGCTTTTTCAGACACTTCAGATATTTGGAGCTGGGTCCCAAGTGACACTTCAGTACCTCCATTTCTGGTTTCCAGTACCCACCTATAAGATGGTGAGCCTTTCTCCTGGGCCATAATCACACAATTGACTAATGCACATCTGTGTTCAGAATAAAACTGCTGTGAATTGTTCTTGATGCAGAGAATGCATTTCAAACTCTAAAGGCACTGTTAGGATCATCTGGTTTTTTTTGATGTCCTGCAAGGTACATGCTGTCAGGCTTTTCTCAATTGATTCCTGCTTAAGGCCATTGCTCTGTCTGAACAATTTCTGATAAAGAGACATCCATGCATCTTCACTGGGATCAAACTTCAATCTTCTCCAAGCTAAAGGCTCTCTCAGCACAATTTCCCACTTTTACAGTAATTCCTTTTTTTATTCTATTAACCTTTTTCAGATTTGCAACCTCTGCTTTGATTTCCATCACCTTATGTCTCCTTCCTCTATTTCTAATTTGAGGTCCACAGTACTTCTTAGACTCTCATGTTCAGCGAATATCCACCATGACCTAGAGGTCCCTGCTGAAACTGCTGACTTCTAGGGAGTCAAATCGTGTCTCCTAACCCCACTTGGTAAATCAGACCTGCATGTGTAATTTTTAAGCATGTGGCCTTACATTTGGTCATGTGAAAGTACCAGTAGTTTGCTTGTGCTCAACATATGAAACAAAGTGAACTATCTTCCATTAGCAATCTGTCTTGGTTTTTATTGTTCTTGCCAATCCCAGTGTTACCTCCTCTCTTTATCTGTAACAGTTTTCATGCTTTTTCTTTGCCATTTAAAAAAAATTTAAATAATGCAAGGCTACAGACCAATCCATCTAGAGTACAGCTATGAAATGTGTTAGGTCAAAGATATACACCCACTTTAGACATGTCTGATGCTTTTATCCCTTTAAATGTACATCATGTTGATTATCCAATGGTTCCAATTTCATAAGAGAAATTTTGTGGTGTAATTTACAGGATTCCTGTGGAAATACACTACATCCATGCTGTCATTTTTTCCTGCCAAAACTCATGTAGTAATGACTTGATGTGATCTATTTTCTGTGTGGATTTGCGTTATTTTTTTCAGTGATGTCATTGACTCACTTTTTCCATCACTGGTGTTAGGCTGATAGTCCAAAGTCACCCAGGTTATTTTGTTTCTCTGCTCCAGAAGGACTTTTCCTGTTCCCAGGACATAAGTTATTTCTCAAACTTGGCAGCACATATTGGTCCTTGGTTAGTTCTTTTCTAAATATGGGATGCCAGTCATACAGGTATCTTAATATCTATCTATTGGATTTTACTATATATTCTGTCAAATGCTTGGTTTTGTTTGGTTGGTTGTTTTTATTTTTGTTTTTGTTTTGTCTTGTTTTGTTTTCTGTAATGGGAAGTATTTAATCATCATAATGTAATATACCTATATTTACATCAAAACTGAAACCCAAATGTTTCCTGAAGATGTTTACAGCTTCTGAAATATTGTTATCAGGTTTGTTCTGTCCTTCCATATTCATTCATGATCCCATATTTCACTCAGGTTTCTTTCTGATTTTGATTTATTAAAACCACCTACTTATTGTCCCAGCTTTGCTCTCCTTCTGTTTCCCCCTCCCCTGGCATATTTCTTCTTCCCAGAAATCCCTACAATTTGTAGTTTCTAATTTTTGCTTTTAAGTTTCCCCAGTTATTACATATTGGAGTTTTACTTTTCTTTTCATAGCTGCTTCCACTTCCCTTGTAAAGCAACTTTAAAAGAAACAAACTAGTTTACTATTTTCTTTCAGCTGTGGTCCTATGTTCTTTTGAATAAATATAGCAAAATATTATTTAACATTTTCCAATTTACATTTAACTTTTTTTTTTTTTTGCCAGCCACTCTTTCATCTGTTTTTTAAATCAATAGAATATAGCTACAAAAACTTTTCAAACCTTCTTTCCTTCCCTTTATTAAAAGGAAAAACAAAGAAGAGAAACCTGAGATTTGTATCTAATCCCATGACTCTGAAGTCTGGGGTTTTTAAAACATGTAATAAAGGTCCAGATAAAATCACAAGAATTGGCAACACTTTAGTATTGCATTTGTCTGACTGCATTCCCTGGCCAGTACTTAATAACATATTATCATATTTTTTTTTAATAGATGAAAATAATTATTTCACCACAGTTTTGAAGGGTGAAATCCAGCAAAAGCATGTGTCTGTTTTCTGAACATTTACAATAATAGTGAAGATGATTTCCAAGCTTGCAGTGATGTTTCTAGGAGACGGTGCTGACACTTATCACCTGTGAAAACTCAAGCAGTTTAAATTCATGACAAATTAAAAATACTGGTCTTACATTCCTTGGCCAGTGACTCACCATCCATGGCACTATCATCCAAGCAGGGTATGTGGTTTAGTTCATTAGTGGGTGAAATTCATCCCATAGATGAGATATGTGCAGAGTCTGGTTGACTTTTGCTTCCCATCAAGAAACACAGTGTTTGAGTAGGAGTGTAACAAGGTGTAGTTCTGGATGATGATGGCAATATTCCTGTGATATGTCATGATCCAGCTATTAATTATGTGTAAAATAAGAATAACCCACTTGTCCTTCTAGTGTGTCCTTTCCAGATATGACTTTTATTTTCCAGATCCATCATCTTGCTTATAAAAGACTGAAAGTTTTATGATCTTTCTAGGAAGAAAAGGAAGGAAAACGAAGGAGAAGAGGAGAGGAGAGGAGAGGAGAGGAGAGGAGAGGAGAGGAGAGGAGAGGAGAGGAGAGGAGAGGGGGAGGGGAGAGAAGAGAAGAGAAGAGGAGAGAAGAGGAGAGGAGAGGAGAGGAGAGGGGAGAGGA